>PVJN01021390.1:0-34706 GCA_004026805.1 Lasiurus borealis | reverse complement strand
CACATAAAAATGCAAGGTGGCCGAAACCGGTTTGGCTCAGTGGATAGAGCATCGGCCTGTGGGCTGAAGGGTCCCAGGTTCAATTCCGGTCAAGGGCACATACATTGGTTTCGGGCACAACCCCAGTAGGGGGCGTGCAGGAGGCGGCTGATCGATGTCTCTCTCTCTCATCGATGTTTCTAACTCTATCCCTCTCCCTTCCTCTCTGTGAAAAATCCATAAAAATATATTTAAAAAAATAAAAAATAAAAAAAAATGCAAGGTGAAGCAGCAAGTGCTGATGTAGAAGCTGCGTTACCCAGAAGATCTCGATAACAGATGACGGTGGCTATGCTCAACAACAGACTTCACTGTAGACAAAATAGCCTTCTAGTGGGAAAACATGCCATCTAGGACATTTACAGCGAGGCAGGAAGTGATTCCGGCTTCAGAGAGCAGACTGACTCTCTTGTTAGGGGCTCATGCAGCTGGTGACTAAGTTGAAGTCCATGCTCATGTACCACTCCACCAATCCCAGGGCTATTAAGGATCACGCTTAATCTGCTCTGCCTGTGCTCTATAAATGGAACAAAGCCGGGATGAACAGCACATCTGTTTACAGCGTGATTTACTGACTATTTTTAAGCCTTTTGTGGAGACTGTTCCGATAAAAATAAAGGTTCCTTTCAAAATGTGACTGCTCGCTGACAATGCACCTGGTTACTCACCCGAGAGCACGGATGGAGGTGGGTAAGATGAAAGTTGTTTTCATGCCGGCCAGAACAACATCCATTCTGGATCAAGGAGCGTAATTTCAACTTTCAGGTCCTACTATTTAAGAAATACATTTGGTAAGGCTGTTGTAGCTGCCACAGTGATGCCTCTGATGGATCTGGGCAGGGTAAAAACACCTTCTGGAAAGGATGCACCATTCCCAGATGCCATTAAGACTTGTGATTCTGTGGAGACCGGTTTGGCTCAGTGGGTAGAGCGTCGGCCTGCAGACTGAAAGGTCCCAGGTTCGATTCCGGTCGGGGGCATGTACCTTGCTTGTGGGCACATCTCCACTGTGAGTTGTGCAGGAGGCAGCTGATCGATGTCTCTCTCTCATCGATGTTTCTGACTTTCTATCCCTCTCCCTTCCTCTCTGTGAAAAATCAATAAAATACATTAAAAAAAAAAGACTTGTGATTCTTGGGAAGAGGTCAAAATACTACTCTCAACATTAACAGGAGTTTGGAAGAAGTGGAATCCAACCCTCATGGATGACTTTCAGGGGTTCAAGACTTCAGTGGAGTCGGTAACTACAGATGTGGTGGAAGGAGAATTAGCACTGGAGTCTGAATTGCAGTAAATGAATAGCTGCAATCCTATATAATAAAACCCTAATATGTAAATCAACCAAACGGCAGAACGACCAATCGCTATGACGCACACTGACCACCAGGGAGCAGACGCTCAATGCAGGACATGCCTCCTAGTGGTCAGTGCACTCCTGATTCAGTGAATTTGGGGAAGAGCCTTTTTACACCTATGAGTTGATAAACTGAAATGACCAGAACTAGGAAGCGGCACAAAGAAATAAAATCTCTGTCCTGACGGGGCTTATTTACAATCTAGTTCACACATTTATTGATTTGTTCATTCAATATAGACAACTGAGGAAATGCTCTCTGCAGGGAACGGAAACAGAGAAAAGGCAAGACTTTATAGCTCAGAAAAAGAACCAGAATTATCGCTTGAGATGTAATAATCTCTTACTTTTTATTTTTATCAGGGTATAACATACACAGAATTTACTGTTTTAATAATCTTTAAGCATACGGTTCAGTGGCATTAAGTATATTCACACTGTTGCACAACCATCACTTGTCACGTCCAGAACATTTTCATCCTCCCATACAGAAACAATGCGCATTCTCTATTCCCCAGGACCTGCCTATGTTGGGTACCGCATTTAAGTGGAATTATATATTTGCCCTTTGTGTATACCTTCTTTCACATAATGACTTCAAGGCTCATCCATCTCGTAGCGTATATAATTCCATTCCTTTCAAGGCCAAATAAAATCCCATTGTTTGTATAAGCCACATTTTGTTTCTCATTCCTTTGTTGTTGTTGTTGTTGTTGTTTTAATATATTTTATTGATTTTTTACAGAGAGGAAGGGAAAAGGATAGAGTTAGAAATATCAATGAGAGGGAGACATGGATCAGCTGCCTCCTGCATGCCCCCTACTGGGGAAGTGCCCCCAACCAAGGTACGTGTCCTTGACCGGAATCGAACCTGGGACCTTTCAGTCTGAAGGCTGACGCTCTATCCACTGAGCTGAACCGGTTTCGGCACCCCATTCCCTTGTTGATGGATAATTGTTTTTTTCCCATCTTTGGCTATTGAAAATAATGCTGCTAAGAACATGGTTATACAAATATCTCTGTGAGACTCTGCTTTCAATTCTTCAGGGTTTACAATCCAGAAGTGAAACTGCTGGGTGAGATGGTAGTTCTATGTTCAATATTTTGAGCAGCTGCCTGTTCTAGACAGCATCCATACCAATTTACATTCCCATCAACGATGAACACGAGTTCCAGTCTCTTTACATCTTTGCCAACCCTTGTTAATTTGTTTTTGATTTTCATACTAGGGCCCAGTGCATGAATTCGTGCGCTTTGAAATGAACTGTGGGCTGCAAGGCTGTGAAGGGCACAGGGTGGGTAGCGGCCCATCCTCCATGCCCCTGCCATGCCCTCCAGGCTACAGCCACTGTTCCAGTCTGCTGGCAGCCCCGCTCCAGCCGCAGCTGCCACTCCCATGCACTGACGGAGCGGAGACATTGGGGCCGACGCCAGCAGCAGGTGCGAGTGGGGTGCCACCAGCGGGTGCGAGCAGCGGCTGCTGCCCTACTTGCCCCTCAGGAGCAATTCCCATTGGAGAAGTCCCCAGGGCGATCAGGGCCAGTAGCCAGTGCCCGCACCCGCAGATGGCACCGATGATCGGGACCAGCACCAGGCACCGGCAGCAGGTGTGAGCGCCAGCTGCAGGTGCGAGGGGCCAGCACTGGCAGGTGCGAGAGGGGCTGGCACTGGCAGTGGTGCGAGCAGGGCTGACGCCGGCCTGGACTGCAGCACATGGGAGCAAAGACTCTTCAATAACCAATAGAGACTCACCCCTATGACAGCGACCAGTGCTCCACCTTGGTCTGGAACCCCTGCTCAACCATTCCACCGTGGCCAATGCCGCTATGTTTGGCACACGACCCCTAGTGATCAGTGCAAGTCATAGCAACCGGCTCAGTTGTTCCACCATTGTTTCTATTTGCATGTAAGCCTTTTATTATATAGGACTAGAGGCCTAGTGCACAAAATTCGTGCACGGGAGGTGGTGTTCCTCAGCTCAGCCTGCACCCTCTCCAATCTGGGACCCCTCGAGGGATGTCTGACTGCCCATTTAGGTCCAATCCCTCTCACAATCAAGGACTGCTGGCTCCCAACTGCTTGCCTGCCTGCCTTCCTGATTGCCCCTAACCGCTTCTGCCTGCTAACTTGGTCACCCCCTAACCACTCTCCTGCCAGCCTGATTGATGAGCAATTGCTCCCCTGCCAGCCTGATTGCCCCTAAGTGCCCTCCCCTGCAGGCCCAGTCTCCCCAAACTGCTCTCCCATTCAGGCCTGTGTCCCCCCAACTGCCCTTCCCTGCAGGCCAGGTTGCTCCCAACTTCCCTCCTCTGCCAGCCTGGTCACCCCTAACTGCCCTCCCCTGCAGTCTTGATTGCCTCCAACTACCTTCCCTTGCAGGTCGGGCCCCTCCCAACTGTCCTCCCCTGCTGGCCATCTTGTGCCCACATGGAGGCAGCCATCTTGTGTGTTGGAGTGATGGTCAATTTGCATATTACTCTTTTATTAGATAGGATTAGCCATATTAATGTGTGTGAAGTGGTATCTTAATGGTTTTCATTTGCATTTCCCTAATGATGAGTGATGTTGAGCATATTTTCTTGTGCTTATTGGCCATCTGTATATCGTCTTTAGAGAAATGTCTGTTCAACTCCTTTGTATAATAAACTTTGACTACAATTAAGAAAACTATTCCTGGGAAATGTGACAGCACAGCTTTATCAAGCAGAATTAAGTTAAATCCTCTTAGCCTACAAAAAGGACAAAGAAATGATTCTCTATACTTGCTGATCATTACAACCAAGTACAAAATCCATTGTGAAGAATGAAACTAGAGCCAATCCCTTAGTGAGAGTGCCTAGGATATGAATAACCCTTTAGTTCCTTTCTTTGCACTTTCATGTAAAAAAATATTTATTGGGTACCTGCTGTTTTAGTTTCCTATTCCTGCTATAAGAAACTATGACAAATCTAGTGGTTTAAAACAACAAATTTATTCTCTTACTGTTCTGGAGGTCAATAGTCTAAAATTAAGGTCTTGGCCTGGTCTGCCTTTTGGAGGCTTCAGGAGAGAATCTTTTCTTCCCCTTTGTCAGTTTCCATAGGTGCCTGCTTTCTTTGGTTCAAGGCCGCTTACATCTCCGATCTCTTGCTGCTTTTTTTCTTTAATTTAAAAAAAAATTGTTTTAATTTGTTCCAGTTTTGAGATGTAATTGACATATAACATTATACAAGCTTAGGGCGTACAACATAATGATATACGTATGTGTCTGTTACAAAATGGTCACCACAATAAAAATTATTATTAATAAAATCCACCACCTCATGCAATTAGAAATGTTCCCCCTTTTTGAAGAGAACTTTTAAGATCTACTCCATTAGCAACTTTCAAATATACAACATATCTGTATACCACGTTACTATAGTCAGCATGCTGTACTTACCTCTTGCTCCTATGGCCAGGTCTCCTAATACTGACTTTGATTACTTTCTCTTTTATTTAAATGTATTTAATTGATTTTTTACAGAGCGGAAGGGAGAGGGATAGAGTTAGAAACATTGATGATAGACATCAATCAGCTGCCTCTTGCACGCCCCCTACTGGGGATGTGCCTGCAACCAAGATACACGCCCTTAACCGGAATCGAACCTGGGGATCCTTCAGTCCCCAAACCCACGCTCTATCCACTGAGCCACACCAGCCAGGGCTGATTACTTTCTTAAAAGGACCCTCGTGATGGCGTTGTGGCCACTTACTAACCATTTTCCCATCTCAACACCCTCAATCACAGAGCACAGCCCCTTCCCCCATGTAAAGTAGCATATTCACATGTTTGGGGATTAGGAGGAGGACATCTCCGGGGCCACTATTCCACCACACCTACTACGTGCCTGTGAATTCAAAACGGGAAAATAACGGCATCCAATGGATCCCGCAGAGACCGTTTTCCCCTCCGATTGAACTGTCTCTTCCCCCCACCCCCCTGTTTACTAGTAAGAGGGGCTTCTGATGGGCGACCCGCCCCTGCACCAGACAAGTCGTGGTCGGCCTGCCATTTGCTGATAGAGACAATCAGAGACACCGCCGCCCCATCTTTATTACGACCGTTGCTGTTTTGATTAGGAATTACCAAAAAGCGGCTTTTCCTATGAAATTAGTTACCGCAACAACTGGGCTCACCGGCACGGCCGTTCCCCGCGGGGGCAGCAGCGGCCGGCCCTGGACCGCCCCCTCGGGGAACAATGACTTCCGCCACGTGGTCCTTCCCTTTAGAGAGCGGTGGGCGGGGCCCGCGGAGCCTCTGCGGGCGGCCCGGCCTCCGCGGTCTGTGACGCCCGCCGCTCGGCCCCGCCCCGCCCCTAGCCCCGCCCCTAGCCCCGCCCCCTCCACTGGCGGCCCCGCCCCATCCTCCGCTCGCCCCGCCCCATCCTCCGCTCGCCCCGCCCCCGGAAGCGGAGCGCGCCTGCCGGAGGCTGCGCCGAGGGGGCTGCTTCTCGCGCCGGCGCGTGCGCGCGAGCTCGGAACGTCACGGGCGGCGCGGGCGGCGGCCTCGGGCCCCAGCACCCAGGTGAGCGGCACGCGAGCGACGCCTCCTTCCCGCCGCCCGTCAGCCTCCCTCTCCGCTGCGGATCCGTTTCCCGCCCGGAGCCGGGCGGCGGCGAGCCCTCGGGGTCGGTGTGAGGAGGCGCGCGGGGGGACGGTGGGCGGCGCCCGGGCGGCGGGCAGAGCCTCAGCCGGGGCGGCCGAGCCGCGCGTCTGTGCGGGGAGGGGGGGACCGCCGCCTGCACCTCCGGGGCGGCCTGGGCGTCGGGGTTCGCCCTGGAGCCGGACTCTCGGGTCACCGGCGCCCCCCTCCGCGGACCTGAACCTGAACCTGAACCTGAGCCCTAACCCCGAGGCGTGCGCCGTCCGTTACCTCCCGGCACCTCGCGGGCCCGGCGGGGGCGCTGAGCGGGGCCGCGGTGGTTCCGGAACGCGGGTGTGGGCGCTGCTCCTCCGTGGGCCCCGGTTCCGTGTGTCCGTCCCCTCGGTGGGTTTTCCCTTTGGGCCGTATTGTGTCTCTGAACCCCGAAACCCCGCTGGGCGTCCCGGGGACACCGTGGCCGTTTGAAAAAGGCCGGGTTCGGAGGCGTGTGCGTCCCCGCTGAGTCCGGGGAGCGTTAGTGTCGCCCGGCGGGACGGCGGGCGCGCTCCCCGGGGTGAGGGCCCCGGCCGGCCCCCCGCAGACACTGTACCCCGTTTCCACCGAGCGCCGCGCAGCGGGTGTGCAGGTCCCACCAGCTCTCGTTTAAATGTTCACCCTTTCCCAGAGTGCTGTGCGGAGAATCGTGGCCGATTGTAAGCCCCTGCCACACTTTTGTTATTTTCCAATACAAGTATCGGATCATTGACTTGAGGATTTAGACACAGTTCCTAATAAGCCAGCGGTTCTCAACCTGTGGTTCGCGACCCCTTTGGGGGGTCCAACGACCCTTTCACAGGGGTCGCCTAAGACCATCAGAAAACACCTGTTTCCCACGGTTTTAGGAACCCACACACGGCTCCTCGGTGTAGCAAAGTGTAGCCATGTAGTTTACTGTTGTCCTAGGAAGACTGTTGCCCATGCTACACCGCGATTCAAGACAAAATTTCATTTATTTGTCATTAGAAATATTTCACAGTATCTAATTGTGATTAACACTGTGCTTTAATGATGTTCAACTTGTAACAATGAAACTGTATCCCGCCTATCAGATATTTACATGACGACTCGTAACAGTAGCAAAATTACAGTTACAAAGTAGCAATGAAAATAACGTTATGGTTGGGGGGGTCACCAGCGCAGGAGGAGCTGTATTAAAAGGGTCACGGCCTTAGGAAGGTTGAGAACCGCTGATATAAGTGGACCGTTCTTGCTTTGACAGTGACTTACCTAAAGGATGGCTTAGTGGCTGTGATGGTTGGATAGTTTTTCGGTAAAGTAAGCTAAATCCGGAGCGCTGGCATCTCCCTAAGATAATGGTGTTGTTGGACCTGATCAGCCCAGATTGAAACCTGAAGGTTCCCAGGCACTGGGCTGTGCGCCTCCTGTTCCTGAACTGTGTGTGACCACTTAGGGAGGCAGATGCTGAAAACTATCGGGGACGGCATGAACCATGTCAATGAAGATAAGGGGGTCGTATGGGAGGGGGAGGAGTGGAGGGAAAGAGGATTGTGGGAAATTAGCTAAGAGAAAAGAACTAGTTTTCTGCTTACATATCAAAGAGCAGGACCACTGCACAATCATTTTTTAAAATACATTTTTATTGATTTCAGGGAGGAAGGGAGAGGTAGAGAGAGTTAGAAACATCAGTGATGAGAGAGAATCAGAGATTGGCTGCCTCTTGCATCCCCTGTTCCCCCGCCCCCCCACTGGAGATCCAGCAGCAACCTGGGCGTGTGCCCCTGACGGGAATCAAACCCTTCAGTCCGCAGGCTGATGTTCTATCCACTGAGCCACACCAGCTCGGGCCCACTGCACAATCTTAAAGTTCCTCCAAACTCCTTCATTGCTTAAACAGTCTTTGAATCATATTTGTCAGATCCTGTTTAGGCACTAGGTATATAAAGATGAGCTAGCTATCAGGAGTTCTCAGTCTGGTAAGGAGACAGAAAGGCAGGGCATTGTTAGCTATAAAAAACAGGGATTTCAAAGAAGTATTTAATCATTAACTTTAGGATTTAGATCTAGTTCATATAATCATGGCGTTGAGAAGTAGCGTATGCTCCTAATGCATGAATTTCCTACAGCGGCCCACTATTCGCTCATTGCTCCTAATCTTAGAAAGTAGCCCACTTCTAATGTTAAACTCAGAACGGCTTTCTTAAGCACTCCATCTGTGGATGCAAGTTCTATCTCTGGAACTGCAAGTAACAGCTCTAAAATCTTTTTTCATATCAGTTTTAGGTTTCTGAATACATTCTTTCCTTTATCATTACTTCTCCTAAATATGGGCCAGTTGTTCTGTACACCCTAAATCATGATTTACATTTCAGACTCTTCACCACAGCACTCAGAACCAACTGCTTCAGTGGAGAAACTCGGGTTTGCTATGAAACCATTTGCTTTTAAAATTGAAGAAACTTACAAAATAATTTTTAATTTCAAAGGTGTTCTTAACCTTGTAACAAAGTAAGAAAGGAAAAAAAACACATTTTCATTTCATCCCTTGACTTTTTGTAATACAGGGTAAATTATCTTACGAAAAAAGTAATAACCTATTTTTCAGATCATTGGCACAATTTGGAATTGTTCCTATAGCCCCATTATCATTTTGCTGGGTCATCATTTGGTAGTTTTTTGGGGGGTCACGTTTCTCTTGATATGTTACCCAAACTTCTCGATTTGGAAAAACTATAAATTATTATGTAAAAATAAAAAATATTTCAAAATTACTCTATAGTCTGATGGTTACATTTTTCTTCTTTTCAGATATATATTTGGCATTATGGATCATTTCAGAGATATATCAGATGATGAAGTGGACCATTCTTTCTTTGACAGTGACTTTGAAGAAGCAAAAATAAGTGAAAATAACTCAGTTTTTGACAAGCAAAATGATTGCCCTAAAGAGAGAATAGACAAAGATACAGTAAATGTAAACTCAAAATTTGGAATACAGAGAAAAGAAAATGATCTTGCTGAGAAAGGAAGTGAAAGAAAAGAAAAAATTCCTCCAGAAGAAGACCCCGTAGAAAATGATAATACACAAACCAAAAATTCGTTATCATTGACCACGTCTTCAAAATCAGAAAAATCGTGTGATGCTACAACAGGATATAAGATACATTTGACCATTCCAAGTAGAATTCCCAAAATGGTAAAAGAAGGTGAAAATGACTATTATACAGATGAAGAGGAAAGCAGTGATGATGAGAAAAAACATTATGTCAGGTCCAAGTCAGCCAAACCATCTAGTAACAGCAAAAAAGGCATAAGTAAAAAGTATTCCAAAAGTAGTTCCTCTTCCTCTTTGTCTTCCTCATCTTCAAGTTCAGGTGCAGATTGTTCAACTGCAGAGTCTGATAATTGTACACCTGATTCATCTCCATCATTAAAGAAACATATCTCTGGTGGAACCCACTTGTCACCAAAACAGAAATATAAACCAGGAATCAAATCCGCTGGAACACAGCCTACAAGTAGTAAATCAAAAGTCGGTGACTGCCCTGAGGAATCTGAAGATACTGTGACAGATGTCACTCCTTTGTCGACCCCAGACATCAGTCCTGTTCAGTCTTTTGAACTGGGCACTTCAAACGATCAAAAAGTAAAAGTTAAAAAGCAAGAAAACGTGAGTCAAGAAGTGTATGGAAATGGTGAGGATTTGAAAAATAATTTGAAATCAGCCAAAAAAGGGAAAGAAAAACATGGAGTAGATCCCACCTCAAAGTCTACAGTGTTAGATTCCAATTTAGACCGCAGACATAAACAAAAAGCCATACATGACACAATGGACCTGAATCATCTCTTGAAAGGTAATTTCTCTTTTTCAAAACAATATATCGAATTTAATCATTAAACTTAAAGGCATATTGAGCTTATGTATTAAATGCTATGAATTTGCATTGATTTTTCTAGATTTGTGATAATTGATATTATCAACTTTATTAAATATTGCATTTTTCCACAAAAATGTTTTTATTTTCCCACATATAACTAAACTGCAAGCATGCAAGATGGAACTGTGTACATGGCTATGCCATTTCTGCATTGAATTCTCAGGACACTATCACTTTGAACTATTACTACACGGTTTTTTCTAGGCCTATTTGTTCTTATGCAATTTCTTCACAGCCTTTTCCACTTCCTTGGAAGATAAATTCACTTAACGTAAGGAAGACGATAGTGATACTGCTTAACACATTTAATAATTATGAACATGAAGTGGGATCCTGTCAGAACACCTGAGGCAGGCAGGAACAGGGCATACTCTACATCGCAAACATTTTCATTGGCTAAGTACAAAGATACATTAAAAACAGTGTGTTGATTCAGTTAGTGAATTTTGAGTAAAAAATTTTGCAAGCCATTATGGCAAACATTGGGTGAGAGTTTAGATAGTAAGGGATGCTTGTAGTTAACAGTGTTAATGTTATTTATTGGTTAAAATAACTTTTGTTAACAAGTTTAATTAAGTTTGTAAATTTGAACTATGAAAGAATAAGCATGTGAAACAAAGGTTAATGAAAGAATATAAAATCAGGCATCCCAATTATAGACCATGAAATACGAAACAGTATTGAATTTGGGTACTTGCGGAGTGCAATGAAGACAATTCTGGAAGTGGAATAAAAATGTTAGGCTCCTGAGTGTCATTCACTTGACCCTAGACCAGCAGTAACTATTCTGTGCCCCAGTCTTTTCATTTGTAAGATGAGGTGTGGATATAGGTTGCTAAAGCCTATTCTCAATTGAGATTTCTGGGGTTCTGTGAACAATATGAGAAGGGAAGCCCTAGATCAGTGGTCGGCAAACTTACTAGTCAACAGTGATAAACTGCGGCTCGAGAGCCGCAGTGTGCTGACCACTGCCCTACATGATTTGGCTCAGTAGGTAGCGTGTCGGCCCTAGCGTCAGCCTGCAACTGAAGGGTTAGGCTTAGATTCCAGTTAAGGGCATGTACCTGGGTTGCATGCTCAATCCCTGGCCCTGATTGGGGCGCTTGTGGATGGCAACCAATTGGTAACATCAATGTTTCTCTCTCTCTCTCTCCCTTCCATTTTCTAAACATCAATGGAAAAATATCCTTGGGTGAGGATTAACAAAAAAATCAAATAAACACAAGCAAATATATATATGTCTGTGTGTGTGTGTGTATGTGTGTATATGTATTTACACACACACACACACACACACACACACACTGAGACACCAGATTATTATGATCTCTGAGTGTATAATAATCTGGCCACTCAGTATATATCTATATAGTAAAAGGCTAATGTGCAAATTGTCCCCTCAACCAGGAGTTCGACCAGCAGGCAGGCTGGCTAACTGTCCATGCCTCCTCCGCCTGGCCAGACTGGCCGGACCCCACCCGTGCACTAATTCATGCACTGGGCCTGTGCACGTGTGCACACAGACACACACATATACTGAGTGGCCAGATTATTATGCGTTCAGAGATCATAATAATCTGCCACAAAGTGTGTGTGTGTGTGTGTGTGTGTGTGTGTGTGTGTGTGTGTGTATAAAATGTATATTTACATTAAAAGGAAAGTTCAATGTAGACTAACATTATTGGACATCTAACATTAAAGTAAACCTTGAAAAAATTTGTTAGAATTTCTGAGTATTTAGCCTCTTTTAAATCAGTTGGGTGGCTGATTTGGGAGACTTCCCATCCCTGTCCCAAGCCTGCCTTTGCTATATACATAGCCAAAAAGGGTATGGTTGTTATTAGATTTTTTACCTTAAGTTGTAAATCCCTTAAAAGGGAGAAAGAGCATTAAAAGGTAGAGTAGAGAGTATGCAGAACTTTAGGCATTGGATTATGTTCTCACATTTAAACAACAGTGAAGAAGTTGACATGACTAGATTGGAAGGTATGTTTCAAATACTTGGTGTAGGTAAAATTAGGAAGATTCTGTAGGGTAAAATAGAGACAATTTAGAAATGCTCTACAAATTTTACTGCATAGATTCTGTATGAAATAATTAGGTATATTATTAGATGGTGTGTCCTGATAAAAATTATTATAAAAGAAAGAAATGTGATTAAGAAACATTGAACAAAGGAACTGGTTAAACTTATTGCTAAACTGGTAACAATATAGGAAGGAATGAAGCAAACTGCCTTATTTAAGGAGAAGATATGGACCCTGTTGTACTCCATAAGGAAGAGGATCCCTATATAGTATTCCCCTCTCCTCAGGGCAGACATTTCAAGACACCATGTAGATACCTGAAACAGGATTGTACTGAACCCTATACATACTATGTTATTTCCCTATATGTACATATCTATGATAAAGTTTAATATGTAAGTTAGGCATAGCATTAGATTAACAATAATAGAACATAGCCAATAAAAGTAATATGCAAATCAGCCATACCTCTGCTATACCCACAAGCCACACCCACTAGCCAATCAGAAGTGAGTATGAAAATTAACCCAACCAAGATGGCTATGACCTCAGAGAGAGTAGGAGAGAGGCTTGGGTTGCCCCAGCAATGGAGGAAGCCAAGCTTTCCACACACTCCAGTCAGCCTAGGCCTCTGCTTAAGGCTACAAAATTTCAATGGTAGAAGTTAAGTAAATTCCAGATACCAGGGCCTCTGATTGGGTCGCTGGGGGATGTGGCCAGCCTGAAAACCACCACAGGCCCCTTGCCCAGGCTGCCCCATGCCCCAAGGGAACCCCCACCCTGATCTGGGACACCCTTCAGGGCAAACCAGTTAGCCCCAACCCATGCACCAGACCTCTGTCCTATCTGATAAAAGAGTAATATGCAGATTGACCATCACTCCAACACACAAGATGACTGCCCCATGTGGACACAAGATGGGCAGCAGGGGAGGGCAGTTAGCGGTGACCAGGCTGGCAGAAGGGGGAAGTTGTGGGTGACCGGGCCTACAGGGAAGGGCAGTTTGGGGACCGAGGCCTACAGGGGAGAGCAATTGGAGGGGACCAGGCCTGCAGGGGAGGGCAGTTAGGGGCAAACAGGCTAGCAGGGGAGCAGTTAGGCATCAATCAGGCTGGCAGGGTAGTGGTTAGGGGTGATCAGGCTGGCAGGCAGAATCAGGGGCAATCAGGATGGTAGGCAGGTGAGCAATTGGAAGCCAGCAGTCTGGATTGTGAGAGGGATGTCTGACTGCCCGTTGGTGGGATCAGGCCTAAACGGGCAGTTGGACATCCCTCAAGGAGTCCCAGATTCGAGAGGGTACAAGCTGGGCTGAAGGACACAAGGACCCCCCACCCCACCCCCGGCAGCATGAATTTCATGCACCAGACCTCTAGTACATTGATAAAAAGTAATGTGAATGGCTTGAAGGTCATTATTAAGTAAAATAAGGGTTACTTGAACACAAGCACAGCACCACTGCTATGCTATATCTGATACTCCAGACAACTAATAAGTGACTAAGAATAGGTGGTGGATATTCTGGGGTGATTCACATCCCAGGTGGGACAGTGTAAGGTATCATCATGCTACTCAGAATGGCACACAATATAAAACTTACGAATAGTTTACTTCTGGACTTTCTGTTTAATATTTTGAGCCACAGTTTTCCACAGATAACTGAAACTGAAGAAAGCCAAACTGGGGGTGGTTCTGTACTTGGATTGATTACTAGCACATCCTCCCTGGCAGCATATTTTGTCGCTTTACTGGCAGGCTGCAGTGAACAGGCTTCCGGTAGGTGAGGAAGAAATCTCAGATATCCTCCACACGCCACCAAATGTCACCAAACATTTGAGGAAATCTCAAACCAAGAGAAGCACCAGACTCAGCAGTTGAAGAACATAACACTTGAAGCAGAGTTAAAAGCAAAGCTTGGTGATATTTTAGAGCGGCGAGGACAAAACTGTCTTCACTAATAATGCTGACATGATTTGCTTTTTATACTCTTCGGTCACATGTATATAATGGAGTTTAGCACTAAAAGGGACAGAGTGTTTGACAATAAAATGAGCAAATACACCAAAAAGATTTAAGAGCCATTGATATGCATTTTGTGATAAAAGCAAAACAGAACCCAATGCTGAAAATGGCAAAACCATAATCATTATGAAAGATTAATAGAGCAGCTAGACACCCCACCCCACCCCTCAAAAAGTAAACTGCCTGCTTGTGGACTGTACTTGGTCCACAGGTTATTTTGTTTATAATACATTTTTTTTAAGTGATGGCATATCAGTGGCTATTCCTATATAATAAATTACCCCAGTGCTTAGAGAATGAAAGGCAGGGGACTAGAATCATCCGAGAGCTCTTCACTCACATGTCAAGTGTGGGTTTGGGATGACATGACTAGGACCGCGGAACAGAGGGCCCGCGTGTGCCCTCTGTGTTGTGTGGCTTCCTCACCGATGGCAGCGTCAGGGTGGCTGGACTTTTCACACGGTGGCCCAGATCTCCAAGTTCGGTGTCCCGGGAGACCAGATGGAACCTCATCGCCTTCTGTGACAGCCTCAGAGGTCACATAGCTTCATGCCTTCCATGTTCTATTGATGTAAACAGTAATGAAATTTGAGAGGAAGAATTAATAAGAATGTCAAATGCCTTATGGACATGTTTTAAAACCTCTGCAGTCCGTCCTCTCGCCACATAACTTTTACATATTTCTCCCAAATGCAAAAAGACATTTCTCCTTCCGAAAGGTTCCCCCATCCTCGACATCCAGGGTCTGAAACAGGCCCAAGAGCAGCGCAGTCCCCTCAGACATGGTTCCTCAGTGTCCTGTACCTCTGACTCCTTTGAGAACCTTCTGCCAGGAAGGAGTAAGAAGGAAAAGTATTGAATCTTATAGAAGTTCTGGCTCTGTTATATTCTCTCTAAATTTTGCTTGAAAACCGACCAGTTCGTTTCTTAGTCCAGCTCTCAATCCTCTAATTATTATGGATAAAATAAGTCACTGATACTTTCAACGTTCTGTGAGGAGATCTGCTCAGCCCAGTCCACCAATGGCGATAGGTGACTAGTCAAACAGCCAACAGTATTCCTGAAATTCTGCCATTGCATCCACTTCATCTGCAATCGCTTCTAGGCTCTTCCAGCTCTACTTGTCACCTGGTCTCAGCCAGGCCATCTACTGTAGACTTTTGTTAGAGTAGTACCACAACTCCTGGTACCAGGTTTTGTATTCGGTGCTGCTGCTCTGATAACAAATCACCACACTTAGGTGTATAGAGCAGCAACCTAAGATGACACAAAGGCGGATCATAGTGGCCGTCTATGTGGTTTGCTTTCCTCACAGCCTGGCAGCTGAGCTCAGGGCAGTCAGACACAGAGGGTGGCTCGGGTCCCAGAGACAAGTATTCCAGCGGAGAGGGGGCTGCATCTCCTAGGACACACTGAGGCTGTATCACACTGGTCTACATCGTCACAAGCCTGCCAGATTCAGAGGCCTGGCCCTGGGAAAATGTCACGGACTTTACCACCTGACCACTTGTTCACAAAGAAGAAGACAAAGAAATTTAGTAAATTTTATTTCTTCTTGAAATGTGACCTGTCGGTTTATAAGTTTGGATTTTTTTTTAACTTTATAAAATCACTTTTAAAAGCAAATATATGTTTTTTTAATAAGGATCATGAATATGCCTACAGGATAGTTCTTTTTTTAAGAACTGTTATATGAATAAGCTCTTAATTTGGCTTGAGATAAAATTTTCAGTGGTAACGTTATGCTAAATTTTAAAATGCCGTCTGTTTCTCAGCCTAGGTGAAAGTAAAGCTGATACTTCTAGTAAATGATATTAGATCATTTAAGAAAAGGCTCTAGTGATGATGGACACGTATTGAAATACTGTAAAAAGTTTGAATAAATTTTATTGAAGGTTTTTCAATGGTTAGAGCATTGACATGCAGACAGAAGCATTGCGGGTTCGAGTCCCAGTCTAGGGCACATACCTCTGTTGCAGGCTCCAACCCGGGAGCCTGTGGGAGGCAACCGATTGATGTCTTTCTCTCACATTGATGTTTCTCTCTCATCAATGTTTCTCTCTCTCTTCCTCTCCCTCTCCTTCTCTTTCCCTTCTACTTTCTAAACACATCAATGGAAAAATATCCTGGGGTGAGGATTTTTAAGAAATGGTTTCATTGAAAAAAATTAGAGAAAAACAATGTTTCATAAATATGTGAATTTAAATATGTATACATTTATGTAAATATTTGTATCTCTGAAAGTTTATTCTAGTTTAAAAAAAAAGAGATCCTAATCGGAAAAACCAATGGAGCATCTTAAGGGGTGGGGAAAAGTAGGTCTACAGTTGTGAGTACATGAGATAGTTTATTCTGGTATTATTACTTATTAATTGTATTATAACTATAAACCCACCCCTGTATTTAAAGTTGCTTCATACTTAAGCATGTAGCCACTTTAGAAAAACATAATAGTGATACTTGGATTCAGTATATAAGTACTCCATATACTTTTCCATCAGAGTAGAATGCTAATTTTAAAAATTAATTAGATTAAGTGTTCTTTATATAATTTATTTATAGCTATTGCCTTATTTTACTTTTTAAAACTTTTAAAAAATGCCATTAGGAAAAAGGTTTACTTTTAATTTTGTTTAGAATTTAATTGTGAAGGCTTTCATATATGGCTAAATCTGCAAACCTTATTAAATTCTACAAAATGGGCATTTCTTAGAAGCAAGATAACTATGTTCAGCCATCTATATCTTTCTAAATGTGTTCTCATTCAGGTTTTGTCAGTTGGTTTTCAACACATTACCAACCATTAATTTCCTCGTTTTCTGTCAGGAAATCACTGTTAATAAAATTTATTTTAAGTTTCTGTAATCTTTGATGGTCTGTAGTCAAATGTAGGGAGGGCAGTAAATACCAAGTTTTTGTGACTTCGCTCAAATGTTTTAAATTTTTTATACGAGTCACATTTTTAGATGAGGTTGAAAATGCCTCTTCCTTTTATAGTACAAAACGCTAAGACAGTAAAAGAATTAACAGGTACTCAAGTAAAAACAAGTAAAGCTTACTTTAAAAAAATATTATAAAAACATCATAAATGTGCCAGTATATTACTAATCTGATATAATGTATTCATTTTTATTACTGACTTAAACTGAAACATTTAGCAAGCTGAATAGTTTTAGAAACTTTTATGTGATAATCAGTTTGCAGAATATTTTTCTTGGTTACAAACTTTCTATACAATACATTCATGTTGGCTTATGTTTAATCAGGAATGAAACGTTTGACTTCTACAGAAGTATTGGTTTTAATGTCAATACAAAATACTGGAGTAAAATATTTTCAGATTAAGTAGAAAGTTTCAAAATATTCTGCATTTGTTTTTGCCATCTTCTACCCATTGTTTTCACCTGTCCTTGCTGAGGACATTTTATTTTTGAAGGTATGCCTTCCAGCTAACAAAAACTGTCTAAGAATTGCATTGGTACACTCAACCAGAGGTTTCTAACTTTCCTAACCATTAAGCTTCCTTGGGGAAACAAGATGGACCTGACAGGGGCATTTTCCATAAATTACACCCACCTTAAAAGCAGCACCATGTACATTTCTTACTGTTTGGTATATAGCCTTTATTCCCAAAGAACTCTGTGAGCATCAAATGCTAAGCTGCCTCTGGATCTTTTTCTACACAATTGTAATGTGATGTCAGTCACATTATTTCATCTGTATCTTTTAATGAATAAATGTAGTTTCAATTTTTAAAAATGAAAGCAAATACCATCATATTTCATGCTACTTTCTTTAGCTGTTTTTCCTTGTATCTTCCATTTCTGTAGCTTTTCTGGAATTGGATAAAAAGGGACCAGAGAAACATCACTTAGATCAGCCTCCACCAGCACCTAGGAGAAACTACTCTTTCACAAGAGAGGAGGTGAGACAGATTGATCGGGAAAATCAGAGGCTTTTGAAAGAACTGTCAAGACAGGCTGAAAAACCAGGGAGCAAAAGTACGATTCCTAGAAGACTTAATCACACCCCTAAGTTATATCACAGTGCTGTCAACAGACAGAAGGAACAGCAAAGGATTGAAAGAGAAAATTTGGTAAGTAAAAAAATGTTGAGTCATCAAGGAAATGCATTTGGATTGATTTGAAACCCAACTTACCGGAAACCCAGAGACAGCCCAATATTTAAACTTAATTATATAAAAGTAGATTTAGGTGTGTTTGGCATGAAATACATGATGAACTATGAGCCTATAAGGTACAATGTGTAGCTTTTTTCCCAGCAACCCATATTTTAAGGGAACCTTAAATGAAAATACTGAGAACTCCATTATCTATTTGACTAGATCTGTTAAATCACGACAGTAGTACAGGAAATGATGTCCGAGGGTCATCCTATGTAATAAAAGCATAGTATGCAAATTTTCCCCTCCACCGGGAGGTCCTCCAGGGATTTTGCCAGGAGGCAGGGCTGGGGGGGTGAGGAAAGGGAGGTCCCGGCCAGTGGTGACAACCGGCCACCAGGGGAAGGGAGGGAGGCCTCATGGCAGCTGGGGGAGGGGAGGAGCAGCAGCTGGTAGGGACCCTACTAGGATGTGAATTTCATGCACTGGGCCTCCAGTGTGTATATATTCTCCATGAAGTATTCAGTCACCAGCTTAATCTATTTCACTTACTGTGTCCCTGAAAGCTCACATAATTTGTATATCACTCACCTATAATAATAAAAGCGTAATACGCAAATTGACCTAACGACAGAAGCAGAATGACCGTTTGATGACTTTCTGGAGAACACACTATGACATGCACTGGTGCCAGGTCAGCCAAAGCGGGGTGCAGTGTGATTGATCAGCGATCCCTGCCATCACTCCATAATCACCCCACAGAGGGAAGCCCAAGCCACCGGCTAGTGGGGCAATCAATGGGGTGGGGGGAGTCCGTGATCACCCCAAAGAGGGAGGCCCAGGCCACCCTGCTGGCAGCACTGCAGCGGGTGGACAGGGCCGCCCTCTGCAGGGGATCTGTCTGGGAGCCCCGTGATTGATCGCCCCCCAGAGAGAGGCCCAGGCCACTGTCCAGTGATTATGCAGGGCCGGCCAGCGATTGCCCCACAGAGGAAGGCTCAAGCCAGCTGAATGATTGCACCCAACACCTGTCGCCCACAGAGGCAGGCGATGGGGGCCGGGGCGGGGGTGGGGGGTTGGGGCAGCACCATACAGATGGCAGGCAGTGGCAGTGGTAGGCGTGAGGCCAGCTGCCGGCAACCAGGAGAAGGAAAGACCCAATAGGCCCAGATCCCAGATCCTGGATTGCGAGAAGGCACAGGCGCCAGGCTGAGGGGCACACTTTCCCCCCTCCCCCCATGCACAAATTTTGTGCACTGGCCCTCTAGCTTTAAATAATATATATGTTCTCAAAGAGGTCAAATTTTGTGGTCTGCTATTTGAATGGGTGAAAGGCATTATTGTTAAAAAAAACAGTTTGATGTTCTAAGAAATATATATGGGGACTGTTGAAAATCTTCACATTAAAAACTTACTAATAGCATATTATTTTCTTTATAAAATTCAGTTCATAATAATTGCTGATGTTTACTGAGCTCCTACTATATGCCAGACATTGTTCTTTTTTAAAATATATTTTTACTGATTTCAGAGAGAAAGGGAGAGAAAGAAACATCAATGTTGAAAGAGAATCATTGATTGGCTGCCTCCTGCATGCCCCACATAGGGCATGTGCCCTGACCAGAATCAAACTCTGAACTCATGGTTCATAGATCAACATTCAACCATTGAGACACACCAGCCGGGCCAGACATTGTTCATGGTATATTCTAAATATTAGCTTATTAAATCCTGACAGTAATTCTTTCAGGTAGATACTGTTTTTATCCACATCTTACAATGAAATATCTGAGACTTAGAGGTGTTAAATAATGAGCCCAGGGACACAGAGTGAGTGACTGAGCCAAGATTTTAAACCCAGGTAATGTTTTAAACTAAAATTAAGTCTTTAATGAGCATATAAATTCAAACCTAAAATAATTAATAAAGCTTTTACTAACAATTACTAAAACAGTTTCCAAACTTCACCCTCATATTTTATCATCAGTACAGTCCTATTTTTCTATGTACTTACCTGAATTGTAATACTAGTAGAATCTTAAATCCTTCAGGAGAGTTACTCTCCATGTAGCATGGAATAGATAGCGACAAAGCAAGTTGAAATGAGGTTGGTGGATAGTAAGTAAGGTGGTAGTTTTCTGCACATCATTGTAGCAATTTGAAGCTAATTCTGTATCTTCCAAAAATTTGTCAATTCTTTTGCATTTATCCTTCCCAATGACTGATTATTTTTTCATTAAAAAAAAATTTTAATATATAAAAACTCTGGGTCGTAATGACCAGAAGCTGGCCAACTGGAAGTCAGTGCTGGTCCCACTCCCAAGCAAGCAATAAGGGGCAATCAGGCAGGCAGGCAGGCAGAGGGATTAGGGGGTGATCAGGTAGGTGGACCAGCAGTTAGGGGTTATCAGGTAGGCAGGCAAGTGGTTAGGAAAGATCAGGTAGGCAGGCCAGCAGTTAGGGGTAGGTAGGCAAGTAATTAGGGGCAATCAAGTAGGCAGATAGCCCCTTGCAGGGCTGGCCCCACCCCCCAGCAAAAAAAGAGGGAGGCTCAGTCCAGCCAAACCATTGCACCCCAACCTGTTACCGGTAGAGGGAGACCTCTGGTGGCAGAGGAGGGGAGGTAGCACTGAACAAATGGCAAGCAGTAGCAGCGGTGGGGGTGGGGCCAGCTGCCTACAGGCTGGGGGAGGAAAGCCCCAATAGGCCCTGATCTCAGGCCAGGCCTATGAACCCTATCCGGGGGGGTCCTGGATTGTGAGAGGGTGCAGGCCGGGCTGAGGGACCCCTCTCCCCCAAGTGCACGAATTTACTAACAATTACTAAAACAGTTTCCAAAATTCACCCTTATATTTTATCATCAGTACAGTCCTATATATATAAAAGCCTAAGCGACCATTACGACTGAACGACTTGTCAGCTAGTCACTGTGACACACACTGACCACCAGGGGGCAGACGCTCGATGCAGGAGCTGCCCCCTGGTGGTCGTTGCATTTCCACAGCCAACCTCCCATGGTCCCTCCCCCCTGGCTGGCCAACTTCCTGTGGTCCCTCCCACCAGCTGGCCAGCCCCAATAGTCCCAATGGGGCTGGCCAGCGGCGGAAGGGGCCATGGGAGGTTGGTCTCCGCCCTGATCAGGACTGGGCGAGATGGACCCAATTAGCCCCAATTGCTGGCCAGGCTGAGGAACCCCATCTGGGCACAAATTCCTGCACTGGGCCTCTATTATAAGAAAAGGAGACGTGTTAATACTTTAAACAATACAGAATTTTAATTAAAAAGCAAAACAATTATATTCTCTAAAACAAAATTTTAAAATATCTATTGTAAGTTTTTATTAGAATTATGTTAAATTTACATTTTAATTGCAGATTGTTGACATTCTTAAAGTATTACCTTCTTATCCAGAAATGTGGTATGTCTTCCCATTTATTCGGTGCATACGATGATGCGCCAACCAACTGAGCCACACAGTTCAGGGCTGAGCTATTATACTTTTAAATCTGCTTGCTAGGCTGTTCCTGGTCAACACACTTGTACATGCACATTTTTGAAGTTATTTCTGTGTCAGAAATACTGCACAAGCGTATCCAATACTTTATAATTTTTATGATCTGCATTCCTTCATTTGCTCCCGTCTCCAGTGATCGAAATCAGCTCATATGGCTGACAGCCAGGATGACTAAAGCAGTCCTGTTCCAGGATTCTTTCTTTCACTTGTTAGTAATCCAGAAGCTACCAGTATTTAGACTAATACAGTTCAAGACAAAGAAGTACTGTACTACTGTGCAGAGAAAGTAGAAAAATAAAATAAATCTATCCAGTAGAGGGCGTGCTTGCTATATAAATTATATTAGAACCTGATTATTTCCAAAAAGGGGACTCATTTTTAATTCATGAACTTTAAAATATTCTCATCTTTATTAGAAAATAGTATTATCTTTATATTGATTGTTTTAATAAAGCAGCACAATAGTAGCAGAGGGGCGATTACTAAGGTAGTTTATAATTTCACTTTACCCTCTGATAGAAATTAGATTATTTATTATTTTAAATGTATATCAGGTTCCTGAGCTGTGAAAGAAGGAGGGGGGCTGGTAATTGAAGCAAGATGAGGGAAGAAGTAATATTCCTGGTGGAATGAGTCAGAATTAGAGCATAGAGCTCAAATAAATTAATTTATTTCAATTTTAAATCCAGAGAAATAGAAGTAGACAATAAAGTAGATAGACCATAATGTTTTTACTCTGGAGTTCTTGTGTTAAAATAAAAGTAGCGCATAGATAAATTTAGAAATTCAGACTGTTTTTAAAATATTAAGTGGGTCTCGCTGGTTTGGCTCAGTGGATAGAGCATCGGCCTGTGGACTGAAGAGTCCCTGGTTTGATTCTGGTTGTGGGCTCAATCCTTAGTGGGGGACATGCAGGAGGCAGCCAGTCAATGATTCTCTCATCATTGATGTTTCTATGTCTCGCTCCTTCTCCATTACTGTCTGAAAACTAAAAAAAATAATTGAAAAATAAAATCCTTTTTCTTTTGTTCTTTGTCCCATTTAGACCTCTTAAATGGGAAAACTGATAAAGGGATAGTGATACATTGTTGCAAAGATGAAGATTTATAGCACATCTCATTTCTAGAATGAGTGTTGATTAGTTGAATAGTCAGTATCTTTGTTGTAAGATCTTAAAATCCTACCTCAGTCAGCCTGGCTTCCCTTCATCTCTGCTCTGTTGTCTGTTGTTTCCTCCCTAAGAGAAATAACCCTAATGATAACTAAGTGTGACTGTAGCTGTAGAAAATAAGGAGAATTGTCTTGATTTTTCTTGACTATAGGACACTTATTACTCCCCTAATGTCCTTCAGGGTCTTTGCTTTATCACTTTAGAAACAATAAAACAACTCTTCCCTACAGAAATCATTAACACATTATTCATTAATTTGTTTTAACCTTTCTGCCTCTGAAGACAGCATTCAGGCTAGGTTATTTTTCTTTCAAAAAAGAATAATGTTTCCAAGATTTAAAATATATATATTTAGACAAACTATTTTGCGATTCATAATTAAAATCCCCAAGCTTGCAGGGGAAGGTAGCATTTCTAAGATTTTATATGCCATAAACTGTAACATAGGTAACCATTCAATTCATATGCCAAGTACTGTTCTCAGTACTTCATACCCATTTTCTCACTTATTACTCAAAATTGCATGAGGTTTATTTCATTGTTAATATCCTTATTAAGTTATTTGACCAATCTGCCAAAACTGGTTTGGCTCACTGGATAGAGCGTCAGCCTGCGGACTGAAGGATCCCAGGTTTGATTCCGGTCCAGGGCATGTACCTTGGTTGCGGGCACATCCCCAGTAGGGGACGTGCAGGAGGCAACTGATCAATGTTTCTCTCTCATCGATGTTTCTAACTCTCTATCCCTCTCCCTTCCTCTCTGTAAAAAATCAATAAATATATGTATATATATATTTTTAAAAACTTATTTGACCAGTCCTATCTAATAAAAGAATAATATGCAAATTGACCGGCACTCCAAGACAAGATGGCCACCCCCATGTGGACACAAGATGGCCGCCACAAGATGGTCTGCAGGGGAGGGCAGTTGTGGGAGACAGGGCATTTCTTGCAAAAAGAATAGTTGGCAGGCTGCATTCTCTCAGTTGATCGTTCTGCACCTCTGCCACTTGTCTCCAAGCTCCGTTTAGTCACTCCTTTCTAGTCAGCTCTTCCCTTGAATATTTTGACTTGCTCTGCCACCCTCTCCCCCTCTCTGGGCTTGTTCGGGAGCACTGATGGTGGAATCTCTAATAGAGGGGCAGGGTGTGAAATGCTAAGAACAAAACACCAAGTTGAGAAATGGTTCTGGAAATGTTTGGTGGTGATGGTCCACAATTACATACATGTACTAAATGCCACTGAACTGTATGTTTAAAAATGGTTAAATGCTAGGTTTTATGTTATGTATATTTTACCACAATTAAAGTAAAACTTCAGTTGAGGGAAAAGGAAAACATTGCGCAGAGGAAAACTTGTTCTATGATGGATCACATGAGGCTCGTTTTTTCATGACTCTTGGTGCAGGACAGCATTCTCTTTTTAGATGAAGTTCAGTGTGCTACAGCGGAAGTTTAAATCAATAACGAAAATAATAAACCACCACCACGGATCAATCCTAATTCATTAGTCTACTTAAATATTCCTTTCTCAGTGATGCTGGGCAAAGCAAACGAAAGAAACGCTTTTACCTGATTTGTGAAGAAGAAAAATGAAATTAAAAGCGTTATACATTAGACTCTTGCTGAATCCTGTTATACTCTTATTGGATGCTGTGTTGCCTTGACTAGTTGATTTATAACCTTTATAAAGCTTTATATTCTATAATAGTTGTATTTGATTTTCAAACTCCTTAACAGCAAAACCTTTTCTTTTTTTCAAACTAATTTTATGCAAAACTTCCGTATATAAAGCAGAGAATTCCAAAAGCGTAGTTGGGTCGGAAGAAATTAGGAGTGGGAGAGCCCTGCCCCTTAGCCTTTCTTCAAGGTCCTAGTAAGCCTGAGCCACTACCGGAAGTTAAACCAGGTAGAAAGCCGCTGCTGGATTTGTAGTAGCTTTAATGAGTTTATGGTCATTCATGGACCCTTAGCATTATTATTCCCATACGTCATTTCCATGAGAATGTCAGCTTTGATGTATTTCACCTTCCAGCACCTTTTCTAAAATTGCAGCCTGATCTGAAAGAGATGTGCCTGTGATCGGTTGTTAAAGTCATAGTGGCTTTGGTTGGCTATAGGTTTGGTCAGAACCCTTAGGTTCTCCTGAAAGCATATTATTTGAAATATGTCAACAATGACTTCGTCTTTCCTATTTAATTTTATCTATTTCAGGTTCTAAAAATAGTTTTCCTTTTGGAAAAATATTGCTATTATCTAACACTGACTTTCACGTTGATTGTCTTTAAACGAAGGCCTTATTGAAGAGACTTGAAGCGGTGAAACCAACAGTTGGCATGAAACGCTCAGAACAGCTAATGGACTACCATCGCAACATGGGTTATCTCAACTCATCACCATCCTTAAGACGAGCGAGATCGACTCTCAGCCAGTATAGTTCATTAAGTAAGCATATTCACAATTATTTTGTGCTTATTTGTATCATTTTTTCTTATGATAGAGGGAAAGAGAGAGAAACATCGATCTGTTGTTTCACTTATTTATGCATTTGTTGATTGATTATAGTATGTGTCCTGACTGGGGATCCAACCTGCAACCTTAGCATATCAGGACCATGCTCTAACCACCTGAGCTACCTGGCCAGGACATGATAAATGCCTTCTTCTGAAACGCATTTTATGATTTTTCACTGGCATGCTTTGTTTTAAGTTCACTTAATTTCAGGTTTCATTTATAGCAGATAAGGGCAGTATAGGAAGGAAACTAGGAGTAAAAAAAAACAGTTGGAAGTATCAGTAGTTTTCTTAGATAATGAGAGACTTTTAACTTCTGAAAGTCTTCCTTATTAAAGGAAGAAATGAATAGATGTGCTATTTAAAAGTCGCTAAAACATTTCTCCATCCAGTTAAGAATTATTGGTAATATTTTCGGCCCTTGGATGTACTCTGTCTTCTTCACTGAATAAAACAAAAATCAGCAATCTGTAGGATCATAAGATGTAATCCTTAAAGCTTTTTATGTGATCATTCACACATCTGACCAGCGGTGTGTTGCTGAGAATGTAGGCAGAGTGATCACAGTGCTAGTGTTTGCGACACACAGGAGGGCCAGACATTTTTCTTCTGTACAGAAGTCTGTGCTGTTGCTTCATATATGCATTCTAAACTGCTGAAATATTAGAGCCAGTGCTAAAACAAAGTTGGAACACTTACCATGCACAACTTCCTAGTGCTCATGTGAGTCTTACACAGTCAAATGACTAGTAATTCCATTCATTCATTCTCTAAGCATTACTTCTTTGTATAGTGTCTAGGATGGGGGTCTGTTCCAATAAGGGGTCTTGAATATGGTAAATTTTTTGTTGAATAAATGTATAATGGTTATATAAAAGGTGGAGTTTTTTGCACTTGACTCATTTAAAACAGTTATTTAAAACATTTTATATTCCCACCCGAAATCTGTTGAATCAAAACCCCCTATATATAATATATATAGTAATATATTTTTTTAAGTTCCATAGGGAACTCTGAAGTGCATTTCTGGAAGAAAATTATATTAGACTATTAAAAACAGCCTGCCCTGTTAATTGAAATATCATTCCATATACCAAAATGCTGCAGGCTCAATCCACCCCCCCAGTCAGGGTTGATATAGGAGACAAATGATCAATGATTCTCTCTCCCCTCCTTCCTCTCCCTCTCAAATTAATAATCATATCCTCAAGGTCAAAAAGAGAGAGGGAGAGAGAGACAGGAAAGGAAAATGTAGTCTGAACTGAAAATTAGGAAAGGAAGTTTATCAGATGATGATTTATGGGTTTTATTTAAATAATTCATATCACTTCTTATTTTTGTGTATTTTCAGGAGGCGCTACCAGGACATCTAGTGCTACGAGTGGTCTCAGTTGTAAGAGTGAGGGAGCAGCTTTTGACAAATCCAGTGGCCTGTTACTAAGACCTAAGCCCCCTAATGTTCGTACAGCTTGGTTATAAAAACTTTTTACTTTAAACGCTCTCCATCCAAATCTTATTGAAGTGCTCTTGTACATTACTATAATTCTTTGTAAACATCTCTAATTGCTTTAAGAATTTTAAGTTGTACAACAGCAAGTTGTAATTTATTGTACTCAGTGCAAAATTGTTTTCAACAAAGGCAATTTAATGTCAAGTCAGTGTTTCCTATGAGGGTGTATTTATATGAGATGTATATGTATTAGATAAATGCATGTATATTGTCTCAGCATAGAGATCGATTCAGCTCTCATGCTGATAGAACAGTTGTATCGCTGCACGTTGGCACTGAGATGTTAACTATATACATCTCATTTTATTTTTATTTTCACTTCTTATAAGCTTTAAACCATGAACATTACTCCTAAAGTGGACTGGCTTTGTTTTCTGTTTGTTTTAGGATTAAGGTGGTATGACTCATAAATTAATTGCAACACTTTCTCATTAATGAAACAAATCTTGAAATTTGTTTTCATTGGTGGACCTCATTTACTGGGGCAGTCCTTACGATTTGCCAGAGGTGTCTTCTTTCTCTGTGTACGTGTGCCGGGTTATACCTTAACATGTCATCAACCATCCAAACCATTTCAAACTGTGAGGATTAGGAAGTTCCACTTAGAAGCTCCCCTTTAATGTTTTTGTACGTTCAGGGAAAGTGCTTTTAATGATGCTGAAAAATAAGGTAGATACAGTCTAGATACAGTCTACTTACATTGTGACTAGTTGGTCCAGGGACCAGATCATCAGAAGCAAAAGCAAGTATTTTTTGAATCAGCAAAAGAGCATCAATCTCAAGAACTAGATCTGAGTTGTATCAGAACAGTGTTTCAAATGGATACTGTTAACAAGCTGTGTTATATTTAGTATTTATTATATTAAGAGAAGAGAAAAGAAAGAAATGCATTGTCTCACAGCTTTAGAACTTCCAGATAGTGGTTTTAAGGGTTGAAAAAGAAAACTAAAATATAAATGATAAAAGGGGGGGAGGGGATGAATCACATATTTATTTATTGAGACTATATGTCTGCTAATTTACTTGTTTCAATCTGTAGGCTCTTTTTTAAATTTATATTTATTTTTTTCCAATCTGTAAGCTCTTAAGGTATATCTCAGTCATGGTCGTGCCTGCTATTCTAGTTATCATTGTCTTTCATTACTGGCCTCTTTAGTATGTCCTTAGAATGTTGGAAAAGTTCCATATTAAATGCCAAACCTTTCTTTTTCTAATACGCACCTGTGATCTGTAACCACAATAAGAATATTTGTGTTTTTCTGGGTTAACGCAAGCTCTGTAGCATTATGCAGAAAGCCAGCCTGCATTTTACTGAACATCAGTTCAGAGTTTCTTGGTCCTAGCTATGCTCATCGATTTTGTTTAGGGTAGGGCATGTGAAGCGTGGGAGCAGGAGGGCTAAAATAATTCATGTGAACACAGCCTGACTGTCAGACTGTCCTGCTTCTCTCTGGGCTACACCGTTTCTTCTCTGTCATTTGATGCTCTGTTCTGGACAACAGGTTTTTACATCATTTGGTACTGTTTCACATTTGAAACTTAGCTATACTAATGCAAGGTTTTGATTTTTAACTTACCGTACTTCTCATGTTTGTATAACAACCTATCTTTAAGAAGAGATAAGATAACGTTGAATTTAAAACTCAGCACTTGAACATCAGTCCAATCGTGATTAGTCAGTATATTTTCATTGATTTTTACATTGTTAGAAAAAATATACGTCAAACCTTTTAATGACATTAGTCTCTAGGAACATTTGTATGGTCTTTGCTATATTTCAGGTACAACACATAATTTCATAGATAAAACAGTACTTTGATTTTTATATACTAAATTAATGCCTTTATTTGTACTGCTTTGACAGGGAGGTGCATCTAAATATAACTGATATCAGGGATTCAACGTGAAGTAAGAGTCAGGAAGAACAACAATATTCGTTTTTTTAAAACAATTTATAATTCTGTTGTCGTGATTACTTATATATAATAATTGTAAAAAGAAGGCTAGGAACTGAAAAATGTGATATTCTTCAAGGTACTTTGAAGTTTTAGTTTAAGAGGCATTTTTTATGAAGGGCTCGTAATAACTATTCATTTTCAAGAACATAAAAAGTGAAGGATCATCTAGCACTACTTTGTATTTGGTTCACTTGTACCTTGCTGCTTATACTTTGAAGATTTACTTCTACAAAATTATACTAACCCAAGGTCTAAATTATTAGGCAAGATTCTCAATTGAGTGTAATTTTCATATCTGTCAAATGCTAAACTAATATTGCCTCTTTTTCATTTCATAAGATTCTGTGAAAGATTTTGAACGATTAAAATTATTTCCTAAGAAATAGCTATTACCTTGGGCTTTCTCTACTTCCTTTTTTTCACTATCCATTAAAAGCCACTTTCTTAGCTACTACTACAAATAAAATGTTCTGGTTTGCTTATAAACATAGTGTAATGCAGTTGTTTTCAGCCATTAACCCAGATGTCCAAAATGGTTATCTAGACAACTTAAAAAGGGGGTCATTGCGAGGGATATGAGTTTGGGTGTCCCATCTTCAGACTGAAGCACTGCACACTGTGAAAAGTATTATGACCAATACAATGCTGAAGATAAAAGTTTAATTATTATATTTTGATAATTCATAAAATGTTTAATATTTTAAATGCCAAAGTCTTCACCTATAAATGATTATATACCATCCTAGAAAATGTGCTTAATGATAATGACTTTATTTTCATGCATAAAGGACAGTAAGAAGTTGAAAAATCAATATCCTTCTAAAATTTTTGTCCATTGTAATGTATTTTGGTCATGAAGAACTAGCGTGGCATAGTGAAGAACAAAATAAAAGAAGTAAAGACAACTGGGTTTTGATCCTGCGTCTTTCTCTCAATTGCATGGTCTTGTTCCCATTTGAAAAATTAGAATAACGTTTATGTGCCGCACAAAACTGAGAATTAGTGAGAATGAAGTTGGAAGGAGGGTATTCATTGTAGAGTTTCAGAGTTTGCTTAAAATTCTGTTCTTGATCAGTCATTCCTTTAAACCACATTGTCAGATTTGTTTTGTAAAATTGTTACAATGTTATATTGGGCGCATTGTTACAGATTGACTGCAAGGCCAAACTAGTCCCAGTTTACTCTCACTGCTAGGGTGTCACCCTTTGGGGTCCTAATTCAAAACCAGTTTATCAGGGCTCCCCTTCCTTGGCAAGGATTTGTTCTTGTCCCGTTCTCCCTAGGAGGTTCCAAACTCTCCAGTCCCTCAACATTTCAGCTGAATTTTTGATGATTTGCAGGCTCTAAGTGGGGAAAAGTATCTGATAAGGAAACATGTCACACTTACTTCTGTATTGTCTCCTTCCAAAATTTTGGCCCCATAATTTTCAATTCCTTGTTAGCTCCTCTGAGACTTCATGCAGGTTTTTAAACTAGTGGCCCGGTGCACAAAATTCAGCTCAGCCTGCACCCTCTCCAATCGGGGACCCCTTAAGGGATGTCCAACTGCCGGTTTAAGACATCCATTGGAGATCCCTCTCGCAATCTGGGACTGCTGGCTCCTAATGCTTACCTGCCTGCCTGCCTGATTGCCCCTAACTGACTGCTACCTGCCTGATTGCCCCTAACCCCTCTGCCTGCCACCTAATGGCCTCTAACTGCCTATGCCTGCCTACCTGTTCACCCCTAATTGCCCACACTTGTCAGCCTGATCTCAGCCTCCAACTGACCTCTCTGCCTCGGCCCCCACCACCATGGCTTTGTCCGGAAGGAAGTCGGACGTCCGAAAGATGACCAGTCCACCTGGTCTAATAGACATATTACCCTTTTATTAGTACAGATAGTTGAGGGCCTTTCCTAGTTATGAGAGGGGGCATGGTTTGCATGGAAATTTTTTATAAACCATTAAATACACTTCTTTAAAAAGGTAACTCTCAGATCTTCATGGTGAGATAAGTGTGTTAATCTTGAACGGGGATTTGGGCAGCCGTCAAATGAAGCAGCCCCAATACCTCTAAGAGACACCTACTAGATTAGGATAGATGTGACCTGGGAGGTGGTAAAGCATAGAACAAGGCAGCCAATTTCTTTTTGGGCATCAGGGCGGAGTAAGGGTCAGAGGTCAGGAAAGAAAGGTAAGGAAATGAGCAGAGGCACCACACCCTTTACGGCACGCATCAGGGGAAATGGGCACTTGCCGCCTTCCCGGCTTTGCCTAGAGCCCAGGAGCTGGTTTCCGCCCGTCACTCTGGAGAGCTGTGTGGACCGTCTTCCGGACCCAAGTGCCTCCTCTCGCACTTGAACTTGGTCGTTCTTTGCCTCCTGCTCACAAATGTCTGCATCAAATCCAAACTGACTTGTCCCGCCAGGTCTTGCTAAATGGTTACAGAAAGGTGCTGGCAGAAAGGTACTGTACCCACGTATCTAACGCCGCGGTCAGATGCTTTCTAGAGCCGTGTATCTAAATCTAGTTCTTTTCTTCAAGATCCACCTTCTACTCCTTCCACATTTCAGCTCCCCGCTGCTACCCAACCAAGATTCACCCCGTGAGACACCACGTTATGTAACAAAGCCATTCCCTCACTCCTGCCCCCGTTTCAGCCTCCTCCAGGATGGGTTCGTCTTCCTGTCCCTCCCGCAGAAGCATTAAATCCCGGCATGCCGAGCGCTGTGCAGTGAACAGTGCCCACTCACAGTGTTCTGCCTCACAGCTCTCTCATGGCTGATACACAGCACTTCCTCTTTGTGCAAAACCCTGCAACCGTTCTGAAGCTCTTGGTGGAACCTCAGAATCTCTGACCTGAGTGAATGTGCATAGAATAAGGTCGGATTATGGAAGCCCTGATCGGGGTCACCACTTTGGAGCCTATGGCAACGTGGTGTGACATCAGAGTGCATCACCTGCTCATGTCTGGCAGCCAGGACTCTCGGCATTGTAGGTATGTACATGTAAATAGTATGATATTGGGCATATAAAGCTGGACTGGCTGAAACCAGTGTGGCTCAGTGGATGAGCGTCGGCCTTCGGACTGAAAGGTCCCAGGTTCGATTCCGGTCAAGGGCATGTACCTTGGTTGTGGGCCATCCCCAGTGGGGGGCAGGCAGGAGGCAGCTGATCGGTGTTTCTCTCATTGATGTTTCTAACTCTCGATCCCTCTCACTTCCTCTCTGTGAAAAATCAATAAAATATATTTTAAAAGCTGGGCCACAGGTGTATAAGTGAGTGATGCTAGAAAATAGGCACTTAGGGTCTTATTTTATTTTTTATGGTCTTATCTTTTAATCCATTTGGCAGTTAATAAGAATCGGAAAGAGAAGGTGCATTAAGTGGTCTTTATTGGTTTCACATTCAGTTACTTATCCGTTCCTCAGTTAATTATGTAAGTATGACACATGATTTTATACTTTCTGTGGGCATTTCCATGTAAAATAAATACAAAATACATTCGTGGTTTAATGAACACTCAGTGAAGCCATTATTTTTTCCAGAAGTATTCCTTTCCGTCTGGCTCTCATCCCAGATGTTTCTGTTTTACTTCCCCCAGGAAGAGTCTATTAAACCACACAACCCGGTCTGGAAGCGGTGAACTCGCTTTAATAACATTAGACAATCTTTTTGATCTCATCGTACAACACGAGCACGAAGGCCCCGCCCATGCCTCTCAGTACGTTGGACCAGGCGCCTTTGAAGAAAGCCTTGCCCCCCTCGTCCTTGGCGATCTTCCTCCAGCAGTCCAGCGTCCCCGTGTACATGATGTCGGCTGTGGGGACAAAGGCAGGTGAGACTCTGCCCCTGAGAGACCTCTCCTCTGCTCACAGTGTCACAAGTCAGTCGCTGGAGCTCCAGCTCCCAGCTCTGCATTGCGTTCAACTGGGCATCCCTTTCCTGCATAACTGCCAGGCTCTCTGGTCATTCCTGCCCCTTTAACCGAGAACTGTGGCAGTGAACCAGCCAGTTCCCGGACCATCACACTGTAAAATGGGTAGAGCCCTTTTTATGGATGAGAAAAGTAAGGCCTAGTCTCAGGATATACTAGTTCAAGATAACACAGTTAAAAGAGCCACGACTGCCGGAACCGGTTTGGCTCAGTGGATAGAGCGTCGGCCTGCGGACTGAAAGGTCCCAGGTTCAATTCCGGTCAAGGGCATGTACCTTGGTTTGGGACACATCTCCAGTGGGGGGGCGTGCAGAAGCAGCTGATTGATGTTTCTCTCTCATTGATGTTTCTAACTCTCTAGTTCTCTCCCTTCCTCTCTGTAAAAAATCAATAAAATATATTAAAAAAAAAAAAAAAAGCCATGACTATTAGGTGGATCCAAATGAAACCACCAGGACTTTTTTTTATGTTAAGAATGGCAGTTTCATATATTGCAACCGGTGGGAGCTAAGGCTTTTTCTGTCGCAGCAGGCTGCTTGAGACCATCCCTCGTCCACATAAGGCACCCTTCTCTGCCTGTCAGATCGAGGTAAGAAGAACCATTCTTAATTAAATAAACCAGCTAATCACTTCAATGCTCCCCCCTTGTTTCTGCACCCAGGCTCTCAGCCTGCAATGTTCCACCTTTTTTTTTAATCTCAGGGCACACGTAAGTGACTAACATTTTCGTTCGCCAATCTGACAAAATTGATTGATTCACTCTGGGTAGCCTCTGTGTTGGCTGTTGTCATTTTTAAATTTTTTTTATTTTACTAAGGGAAAAGAGGTTAGTGTCCCTGACTAAATAACCAGCTTTTGCATGTTTTAAAAATTCTTGCGGATAAACAAAATGAATTGACCCAACAAGATATGACCGGAAGCATGGAGGCATGGAGCAGACAGGCGTACCTCAGTGTGGGGCTGGGATGAGATGAGATAAACCCAAGAACTTACGTACTTATATGCCTTGCCCATCATGGGCATGGGCTATAGGGTGGTGAAGACCTGGTGCGGGGGGGGGAGGGGGGGAGGGAGGGACTGGCAAGAGGGGAGTAAGGAGGGGGGAGAATGGGAGATACAGGACCTGAAATACCTACCAACAATAAAAAAAATACGTTTAAAAAAATTATGGTGGCACACGGGTTGAAAATCGCTGCTCTAAGAAAGAGGGCCTGAGCAAGTAATTAACAGCCTGCAACAACAGTTAATAACCTAAGAATCTTAAAAATGAGATCCTGACGTTTCTGTTTAATTGCATCCATTTCTGTATTTCTGTGAATTTAAAAACGACAGTAAGTTTTGAATGAGGTTAATCTTGCCTAATACTATATAAGTAAATGAATCTGTAGACTGATGGCCCCAAACTAAAAAAAAAAAGTACCTGGAATTGTGTTCTTAATGGTTGCAGTGCTGGTAAAGCACTAATATGCAGAAAATTAAAGAATTATACAGTGAGGAAAGAAAGAAAGAAAGAAAGAAAGAAAGAAAGAAAGAAAGAAAGAAAGAAAGAAAGAAAGAAAAGAGAAAGAAAAAGGGCTAAGGCCTCTATCATGCTAGATACCTAGTGAAGTCCACCTCTAAATATCCTATTTGTATGTTCTTATCTATAGGATAACGTTCTCTATAGAAATAGTAGAGAAGCTTTCTTGTGTAAATTCTCATCACGTGATCTCCACAACGGGAGCAGTGCAGACTGAAAACGGTACCAAACTGTAACTCTGCGTTAGACCAGCAGGTGCAGGCTTACCCCCCTTGCGGCCAGACTGCATCATCATCCTACGGCGGACGGTGTCGAAGGGGTAGGACACCAGCCCCGCCACGGCCGTCACGGACTGCGCGATCATCCAGCTGATGAAGATGTGCACGTTCTTGGGGTCCGGCAGCATCCCTGCGGGCAGAGCCAACGGCGATGAAGCGAGATGAAGCGATTCCCCTCCGCAGCTCTGCCAAGAGCCGGGGGGGGG
>PVJN01021389.1:0-34708 GCA_004026805.1 Lasiurus borealis | reverse complement strand
TGGCCCAGCAGAGAGCTATAGGCACGGGGGAGGGGGGGGGATGCAGAATGCTTTTTTGCCTCCAGCGTGTTTTACTCTTTATCAGAACCAGACACGTAGGAAGTGAGCCCTCAACCATCCTCTGTTCTCCTGGGCATGCCTGGAATACCCAGCCTCTAGTAGCCAGAGAGGGGGGTGGTTTCTAAACTTCTCACACCTGCAGTCCTCATATTTAATACACCATTGACATTGTCAAAGCACTTGCCAAAAACAGTTGGCTGTACGAAGCTCAAATTACAGAGCCAAGACCTCCACTCCCCTTCCCCGCCCCACCCAGCAGCTTACACAGTAGGAGGGGTTGGCAGGTTGTATTTTTGGTCCTTCATTCCCGTCAGCCAGTAGGTGGTCTCAGTTCCTTTTCCCTAGTGAGACAAGAGAGGTGAGTACCATGGAGGCCAATGAGACAGTTCAGTTCCAGCCCACTGTCTGACAGGTGTCTGTTTCTAAGAAACATTTCCCCTCTGAGTTCCTCATCAGTGCCTATATTTCAGTGCAGCACACCTTCCTGATGGTCTGCATTATATACGGACAGAGCTTCTTTCCAAATGCCTTTTTATTTTTTAATTTTGTTGTTAATCTTTATTTGAGGATATTTTCCCCCTTAATATATGGAGAGAGAGAAAGAGAGAGAGAGAGAGAGAGAGAGAGAGAGAGAGAGAGAGAGAGAGAGGAAATATTGATGTGAGAGAGATGCATCGATTGGTTGCTTTCTGCACAAACCCTGAGTAGGGCCAGGATTAGAGTCTGCAAACAAGGTACATGCTCTTGATGGGAATCAAACCTTTGATCTTCAGTTCACGGGCTGATGCTCCAAACACTGAGCCAAACCAGCTAAGTGCCATTTTAGAAACAAGTCCTGGCTGGTAGCTCAGTTGGTGAGAGCATCATTCCAATATACCCAGGTTATGGGTTCAAGACCCAGTCAGAGCACATACAAGAGTCTGCCAATGAGTGTATAAAGAGGTGGAACAACAAGTTGATCTCTCTAAAATCAATAAAAACAAGTCTTTCAATCACCAGACATGTTTTCTTCAAAGTAGAGTCCCCTCTCCCCTAAGATTCTAAAATATCACTATGGAAACATCACAAGAACTCTAAATTAAAAAGGAAGAAAATTCATTTATAGTTATGTTATGCCAACAAATCTGACTGGTTTTCATTATCCACATTTTCTTCTGGCTCATTTTGCCATGAAGTTGGCCATAAAAGTTTTGCCACAGTTTCCCCACCTAATGAGTGTAAACTATAAACACATGTGTATCATGCTAAACACTTATTAAATGATGTTTTCTGAGCCCATCTGGAGGTTATAAAATGAATGGAAACTTATTGAAAATCCTGGTTTTGCTAGAGCTGGTATTTGAAAAGGATAGGGATGGCCATACACACACACACACACACACACACACACACACACACACATCTCATCTTTAAAAATAGTGTTTGGGTTTTTTTTAAATTTATTTGAACTGTAGTAATCCATAAACTGCTTCTATCTGGGGAGAAATGCTTGGTGTAGAAAATGTATTTATGGAGGATTACAAAGTGAGTGTGCTGTTGGGACCCTACCACATAAAAGAAGGCTTAAGTTGTGACCACAGTATAAAGGCTAGAAGTGCTATGGCTACTGGAGACAAGTGTTCTTATTGGCAATAGTTGGCCTCAGACCAATTGTGAAAAGGCTATAATAACCTTCAAAACGCAGCCTGAGAGCCAAGTGGAGGCATCTGGTGGCTTTGGAGAGCAGCTTGCAATCTCTGTCTAGAGCTTTGAATGATAAAGCAACTGGCTGGAGTGGTGGCCTTAGAGTGGCAGCATCTTGAAGTAAGTGTAGGGATGTAAGGAGATGGGACACGAACTGTAGTTAAATTAGTCCTGAACTAGACTGTGGCTCTTGTATATAAAGGAGGAATTGGGGGCAAAACTTGGGTTCCTGTACAAGAAATGGCGGCAGCATTTTATAACAGAGAGGTCATAGTTCAGAATATGAAAAGGGCTCGTTGAAGTAAAGAGAAGCTGAGTTCACATCCTTTGGTGGTGGCTTCTCCTACACAGGATAGTGGGTGACCATCGTGGGATGGTCAGTGATCATCGCGGGACAGAGGGATATCCATGCAGAGAGTACAGAAAAGGATTCTTCATCTTATATTCCCCGATATTACTGACCATTGAGTGTCCAGTCTCAAAGGAAGGGGTGTGTGAGTGGCTTTTCTGGGTACTGTCTGTGTGGGTCCCTTACCTTTAAGTATGTTTCTCCTCTCACTTCATATAAAAACTGGCACTCGGTTCTTTTCAGGATGGCAATGGTGGATCCACTCACATGGATTCTCAAGGCTGGAAAAGCAAAACAGATCAATGAAAATCCGGTCCATTTGAAATCTGTGATATGGCCACATTTGTTTCCCCTTGATTCCGGACATTCACTTCTTGACAGCTCAGATATTTTAGTGAAATAACACTTAAAAATACACCCAGTGGAATAAATATCACATGTGGGAATAAAAACAATCTGGCACTGTTTCCAAGGTGCTGAGTGACAGAGCTCCTGGGTTGTGCTCCATGGATTCTCATTCCAGCTCAGAGTGGTAGCCGCAGGACCATGTTTTAGATTCAGCTTGTGGTGCTGAGCTTGAGAGCTGGCATGTGGGTCCCCATGTAAAAGTTCCCATAAGTAGCCAAAGTGTTGGTAACAAGGTAAAAGATTCAGGAGACAGTTAAAGGGTCTTGATTTTCTCAAATTTTACTCTTCTGAGATATTGTTATCTTCCTGACAACTAAGTAGTGAGGATATACTTCCATTTATAAATCCATTGCTGTATATCACCTTTCCCATTATAGGCGCCACAGACAATAACAATAGTAAGAATAATAGCACCCCCATATTGTATGTCTACCATCTATCAGAAGATTGCTAAGTGCTTAACTAACACATATCCTCTCCAAGCCTTCCAGCAAGATTAGTGTCCTATCCTCAAATTTTTGATGCCCAGAAAAATGAGGTAATTCCCCCAGTACCTTAACACAGACAGTGATTTGCATAGTTATAATTTTTACATAAGTCTGTTTAGTCCCAAACTTATTCTTTCCTTTACATCGTGATTTTCCAGTATAAACCAGTATGAAGTTGTCAGTAACTTGCCAAAATACTGATCTAACACCGGTATTTTTACAATGTCTGCCCACATCTACCAATGCTTTCATTCACTCTTGTATATATTTATGTTACTATCACTGTCATCGATATTTATTTAGCATCTAATACATGCAACACACAGTACCTCTACCTTGCCAGGCAAATACTTTTATTTTTCTTTACTAAAACCAATTCCCAGGAAAACCAAATAAAAGAGAAATAAGAAAATGAACCAAGTTGTATACTCCATACCTAGCCTGTTGATTTTTTTTTAAACTTACATGGATTCTGCTAAAGTTAATGACTACTCCAGGTAGAGCATGCCTGAATGCATTGCTAATGAATTTAAACTAATACAAGCGACCTAAAACTGAGCCAAAAGAAAGAATATTGACCAGCAAATAGTCACAACAAAAGCAAATGTAGCAAGGCCTGGAGTGACACAGTCTTGTGTTCATTCAATATGAAGAAGAGTCATTCATTCACTATCTCACTGGTACTTCTTGTGCGATTATCCTACAATTCCCTCCTGCTGAAAGACAGAATCTTTGTCCTCTAAGAAATGCAATCTCCCTTCTTACGGAGGCCAGTGGATTCCATCCTGGAGGCTGTATTGACGGTATCTCCAAACAGGCAATAACGAGGCATCTTGATCCCCACGACACCAGCGGCACAGGGACCTGGAAAGGACAGGAAGCAGGAAATGGAGGGATGGGAAGCACAGAGAGGAATGAAGGTGCCACAATGCTGAATATTCCATTTGATGGAGACATGTCTGAGGGTGTGAATAATGAGCTCGAATGAAGAATGTATTCAATGAGGGAAACATCATTAGTCAACCAATGCATGCTTTCAGAAAGTAATTTGCTCTGACATAGAAAAGTGCATTTGCACAAAGCAAGAAAGCGTCAGATCTGGGCGGAAAGATGGGAAGTCATTCAGAATATTTTCAATAGAAGCTGTAGGATGAAGACTATCCCATTTCTTGCTCACTGCACTGAGCCATACAGCCCTGAACTCTGAACTGCAGGTGGTCCCAGTATTCTTGAAGGCTCAGTGGCCCACGTTTGTCTTATTTTATTTTGATTTAGTAGGGTAGCATTTCTGGCATTAATGGCATGATGATGGAAGACCCAGAAGACAAGAATCTGGCAGGATTTCCCCTGAGCATTTCACGTGCCATGTGAATGAGTAGTATAGGGGAGCACAGGGACATTCTAGCAAAAACAAAGCCATGGAAAACTGTGCACTGTGTATACCAGGTGGGGAGGAAGGGTTGTTTAAACAAGTATTTGTGTGGAACGACTGAATGCAAGGGATTAAAGATTTTAGAGGTTGAAGATTAACTCAGAAACGGCAAAAACAGGTGTTGGATAGAAGTAATTATTGGTTTTCCAGTCTGGCTGGATTTCTAATTGGGTTTTGATCTATATAAGTTGAGTTTCTTTATAGATTTATCCTATAAACACTCTGTGTTTATGAACATTGAACAAAATAAAAAATACTGGACTTCCCCTGAGTGCTGAGCTTTTCCCTCTTAGGTTGGGTACAAAATAAACAAAAAATAAGCAAACAGAAATACCAAAGTGACGAAAGGATTACTCTAGCAGGAAAGACACAGTAGAGGCAGCTGCTAGATGAGATTTCTGATCTGGGCCTTAGATCTAGTCCCAAGTGGCTCTTCAGAAATGGCGTGGTAACACTAAGGAGGGCCTAGACATGGTGAAATGCTTGCAGATATTAGTCTTGTTTTCAACTACCACTATTTAACTTCGACCCTTTCATTTCTTAGGGTTAAACCCTAGGAATAGTACCTAGATAGTAGGTATGTGGGCCTACTAGCTATCCTTATTTCAGCCCAATAAGGTAGCACTGGGACCCTGGTAGTCAGCTCAGGCCTTGAGGGGGTCACAGAGAGATAAGGGGCCAGGACCCAGAGCTCCAGTTTCTCTGACTTGGTTTGGTCAGACCTGTTGCTATTCCTTCCTTTGGCGATTTGCAATGGCTCGAAACAGGCAGAATGTCGTTGCTGGCTGAAGAGATGCCCAGGAAGTTCCCTCGTGTGTTTATGGAAACATCTAAGGCAGTGGTCAGCAAACTCATTAGTCAACAAAGCCAAATATCAACGGTGCAATGATTGAAATTTCTTTTGAGAGCCAAATTTTTAAAACTTATTCTAACATCACTTCTTCAAAATAGACTCACCCAGGTCGTAGTATTTTGTAGAAGAGCCACACTCAAGGGGCCAAAGAGCTACATGTGACCCGCAAGCCGCGGTTTGCCGACCACTGATCTAAGACATTTGGCTGTGGACACAATCGGGGAAGGCCACAGCTGTGTTCCTGGCAGTGAACGATGCGGCAGCAGTTTTTAATGTCTATTGACTGTCACTTTGAGAATCTCACTGGTTTCTTAATCAATCAATATTTACTGCCAGGCTTTGAGACAGGTGCTGTGGATACAGAATGACTTCTGTAAATGCAGTTGTCTGGTCCTGGCCACAAAGCCTGGAGCGATCTCTCTGGTTTTCTTGTCATTGCTCCTCTTTCTTCTGAGCAATGACAAGAAATTATAGGGAGATGTGAGTTAATTTAACATAGGGAAAGACTGTCTTATGGTGACAAATATTTAATAATGGAGTGACATGGCTTTGGGAACAGTGAGGTATTTTTTTTAGTTTTTTAAAAAATATATCTTATTGACTTTTTACAGAGAGGAAGAGAGAAGGATAGAAAGTCAGAAACATCGATGAAAGAGAGACATTGATCAGCCGCCTCCTGCATGCCCCCTACTGGGGATGTGCCCGAAAGCAAGGTACATGCCCCCAACCGGAATCGAACCCGGGACCTTTCAGTCCGCAGGCTGACGCTCTAGCCACTGAGCCAAATCGGTCTCGGCGGGAACAGTGAGTTTTCAGGAAATCCTGGAATTGTTCTAAAAGTGGCTATTTTATTACTTTCTTGGGACTTGGTTGGTGTTTACCATTCCAGGAGTCAAAGGTGTTTCCTAGACCTCTCTAGGAATGGGTCTAATTATGTCAGGATGTGTAATGGACCTCATTTTTGGCAGACAGATCCAAGAGTATACCTCACACGAGCACTGATCACATTTGAAGACTCTACACTTTCTGATTTAGTGGGTTCCCATTTTGCTACAATGCTCAACCCCATACCAGAGTGAACTCCAATGCGAATCCATATCGGGAGGCCGGGAAGATGCTCCAGCTCGAAGGTCCCCATGAAGCTGAGAATGTCCAAGGCCATCTTGGCGATGTCTACTGCATGCCGATTGCCATTTCTCTTAGGCAAGCCACTAGCTACCATGTAGGCATCACCAATGGTTTCCACCTGTGAAAACAGTTTCTGATCAGTGAAGCTGTCCCTTCAAAAGGCACAAGAAATGAAACAGAAGCAGTTAATCACATATCAAATACAAAAGAAAACTCAGTATGAGTCCCGTACACTTTTTCTGGGATCAGTTTCAGACTAGTTTCTATGCCCATTTCTTTAGGGTTTCTGTAGTCCAGTAAAATGGAAGATAATAGCTATACGTAGATGATTATATGTAAGTACTTCACAATAATATAAATCACCAAGGTGTGTTGACAATTCTAGGAATGTTTAAATAATCTGAGTTATTTTAGAAAGACCTTTATTTACCAGAAAAGTCATTTTCAGCACTTAGCAATTTTCACATACTATTTGAAAAAAAAAGTAGTTTCCTCCAAGATAAACTCCAAGATAAAATACACATTATTGTAAAAATGGTGACTCTACACACTTTTCTTATAATAAATAGTAGATTTATATTGACAGTACTTTATAAACATTATTTTTTGATAAATGGCCTCTCCTCTCTTTTAATTTTATTTTCACAACCATGTATAGTTCACTTTTATTGGTTAACTTTGTTTTGTCATATATCTCTAAGTGCATAATCATTTTCTGTCTAACAAGGGCTATTGTTAATATGGCTTTCTGAGGATTGAGCTAAGACAAACCCCAAAAGGGAAGTCCTCTTTGTGAGTAACCAGTATGACAGAGGGGTATAGGAATAAGTTCTAAGCTTTACCTAAGGACATAGTGTTCCAGGCATATTGTTTTTCTAAATAATCTTTGCAATAACCCACTGAGATAGGTATTATTATCATCCCATTTTACAGATAGGCAAACTGATGAAGTTAAATATATTTTAAGAGATCACATGGTTTGTAAGGGGCAAATTGGGATTTGAATGAAGAAATCTATTTCTAAAGCTACTTGTTCTATATGGTATGCTGCTTTTCTAACATGAAAGTGTGGGAATTCAATTTCCTTTTACTTGTCTGACTCAGACTTAATAGCTAGAACTGGTCAGCATGCTAGTCAGGTAATAGATCTAGCTGTGAACTTGCAGAAACTTCTCTTTCTTCTTCTGTGGTCTTTCTTGAATGATGCTGCTATTTCAACAACAACAAGATACTCCCATCCTACTTATTATAACTCCAGTGTCTTTCAATCAGCCTGAACACTATTTTTTGAAGATGATTTGAGAGGATGTCATTTTCTCTAAATTTAGTACCCAAAATTCATTGCTGATAAACTTTATGTTGCTTTTTTTTTTCAATCTACTTAAAGTCATATGGTCATTTTGACTTCTGGCCCATCATTTTATTATTATTATTGTTTAAAGTATTACATGTCTCCTTTTCCCCCTGACTTCTGGCCCTTCTTATTCTTTTACTTCCCTTCTTTTTGAGTTCAGATTCAACCACCAATGCATTACATCATAAATTAGGAAGGACAAGACCTAAGAAATAACAGGAACAATCAATTCTGGCTCTGCTGACCTGGGGCCTCAGGATCATCTCAGCCTGTTAGGTAAGGTGGTTACCTTGTACACGTCATGGTGATCGAGAATGTGGTCAAAGCTCTTATAGATGTCATTCAGCATGTCCACCACTTCCATGGGGGTGCTGTATTTGCAGATAGTGGTGAAACCTACAATGTCACTGAAGTAGATGGTAACTTCCTCATATAGTTCAGGCTCCACAATGCCTTTCTCCTTCAGGGACTTGACCACTAGCCTAGATGAAAGGAAAAAAATTGCCATCAACTTTAGTAAATGTTTTCTTCTCTTACATAAACCTTTAAGACAGTAGTAATTGTCCACCAGGAATTCTAGAATTTAGTATTTCCAATAAACTGGGTGGCTAGGAAGCACAGTTAAGTTGCATATACCACATGTATGACCATATTTCATACATACATACATACATACATACATATATAATACATACATTTGAACTCAAATGACTATGCTAGTAAGCAGGTTCAGCATTAACTTAGTACTTGACTGTTGAACCTAATATACATATACACATGCTACTACATTACATACTTGCTCATTTTTTACCTCTCTACTCATAGTTTCTTCTAGATATAATTCTACACCCAGAAGCTGAGAGGGAGAGAGTGTCATTAATGTAAAAGCTTGAGTGACTATAGCTATCAGATCTTTCTCATCATCTGAGTCAATAGTTTTACCTCCTTGACATGTTTAACATGACATTGTTTGTTATCACTATGAAGGAATATGCACTTAAAAATGAACCACTACTACTCAATGGATGTAGTATGAACCAGAATTTATTTGATATATTCTGAACCAGATTTGGATTCTTTAAAAAGCAAAGTCAATCACCATATAAACCAGTTAAAATTATGCTAAAACTGAAGAAGTCAAATAGAAGCAACTTAGAATATCTTTGTTGAAGTGATAGAAAGAGCAGTTTATCAGACTCAGAATTAAGAGAGAAGAACCACAAGAAGGGATTCCATATTCCCTCTTGTGCCAAGTTGGCTTTTCATTTCCCCCAACCCATCATGAGCTGCATGCTCCCCATCTGCCCTTGGGATCACTCTGTAAAGGAAATGAGTATGTATCCACTAGAACCAGAACCTGGAAGCTGGGAGGAACCATAGAGGTCATTGAGAATAAATCACTTTTTTTCACAGATGAGAAAGCTGAGGCTTAAAAGTATGACTTTTACAAGGTCCACGGCCACTGAGAGCAGAGCCTTTCCAGAACTCAGAAACACCTACCCTTTCAGGGCTTTTTAAAAAATATATCTTACTGATTTTTTACAGAGAGGAAGGGAGAGGGATAGAGAGTTAGAAACATCAATGAGAGAGATATATCGATCAGCTGCCTCTTGCAGGCCCCTACTGGGGATGTGCCCGAAACCAAGGTACATGCCCTTGACCAGAATCGAACCTGGGACCTTTCACAGTCCGCAGGCCAATGCTCTATCCACTGAGCCAAACCGGTTTCAGCCCTTTCAGGGCTTTTGTTGGAGGGTGTGAGGCGAGGGAGTCCCAGCCAAGGCCTGGGACTGTTGGGGAGCTGGGGAAGGTCTGGAGCATGGTGGTGACTGTGGCACTTTCGTAGAAAACAGCCCATCCAACACAGAAATTACTTGGAGACCCTCCGGAGCTTGGAGGGAAGAAGTTTTTCAGCTGGTTCAGTGAGGGAACTCGGGACCTTTGATAAACAGCCATTTGGTGTGGCCGTTTGGATAAGCAGGGGCACCTCTGGGCTGGTTGTTTTTGACATGCCCATTGTAAAGGTGCAGATTATTTTGGTGCCCACCTCGATGTAATGATAAAATTGAATAGTTCCCATCTTTATCGTTCATTTTACTGATTACATCTGAAAAGTCCCATGAGCTTGGAAAGTAGCGTGCATGAGAGAGAAACTGATATTCAGATAAATGATGGAAGAACTATAATCTCACACAGTGAGCTTTCATAAACAGGTTGCTGCTGACACAGATTGAATTAGTGTACAGAGTAGTATCTTCGAAGGGCTTCTCAAAGAAGAAAAAATTTCTATTTTAATCTGTTTAAAAACCCCAAGGGGAAGGGTTCAAATAAGTGTTAAAGTAGTTATCTAGTTCCTACATGCAGTCTTAGGTTTATTAAAAAGTTTGCTGTAAATATTTCTGTTTTATTTTTCTATCCATTGTTGGTTTTCTTTGATAAATACAATGAATTTTTACATACATTATGGAAGTGAGTTGTACTGGAGTCATGGTGTACTGCAGCTATTGAAGAGGTTTGTGTTCTACAACCTTGGCAATCCAATAAAAACATTTACCCTCTCGTGGTCAAAGTGGCACCGAGAAAAGAAAACGGAGGTGGTGAGCTAGTTGTTTGAAATCATTTGAGTGATGCTCTTGGTTAAACCACACTGATGATGACACCCTGGAAAGGCAGCCAGGTAAGCAGCGTCTTGTTTTTGTTACAGAGTTAAAGGCCAGGCAAAGAATGATGCATCATGTAACTAACATGCATGAGTGCTGACAGAAGTTGCCTAACAGGGTTCCAGCCTATTCCAAGGGTGCCATTCCCAGGCTGTTCCTAGGCTCTGTGAAGGCACGTGGGTTCTATATTAGGCTCTCTTGAGGTCTGGATGACTGAGTAGAGTATGTGTGTAACTTATTTCTTCACTCAGGCTGTAGAAGAGAAACTATTTATTTAGAAAACAGCCTGTCAGAGAGTGGGGATTTTTGAGCATGCCCCATTCCAGATAGGCCGTGGACTATCCCCCAGATAGAGTTGTCAGTGCTGACATCAGGCCAGGCCTTGAGATATGGTCTCATGGCCCCTTCCCAGCACATAGGCCTTCTTTCATAGAACACTGTCAGCTTTCTGAAGAACAAGATGACCCTGTAAATAACATGGTCATCAATTCTGACGTTGCTTGGGAAAAACTGTTTTGTCTGGGGTTGTTTTGCTCTGCAAAAACAGGATTTGGTTAATGTGCTTAAAAGTGGTTCTACACAAAGGGTCGTGGCTGCTCTCTGGGCTCCCTGTGTGGAGAAAGGCAGAGCAGTCTCTGGCCAGTTCAATAAATCCTTGCTTGCTTATTACCAACTTAGCAGCCTCCATGGTCATTTGCAACTGGTCACTCGCATTCGCCCCATAACACAGCCCATATAATCTGAAAATCATTCCTTTACTACTGTAGAACTGATATTCAAAATTAAGCATGAGTTCAAATTAAAATAATAACTACAATAAGTTATATATAAAAGTCAGAGCGACAACAACCACAACAACAACCATGGACGTTCTGGGCACTGTGCTGTGTACCTTACATCCTGCACCTTATTTCAGGGGATGTTTTGGGCCAACCTGTGAGGCACATGGAAAACTGAGCTTAGAGCGTTGAGCTTAGAGTGGCCAAGATCACACGTCCACAGTAGGCGGTGGGACCATGATTTGAAGTCAGGCCTGGTTGATCTCAATTTCCATGATTTTACCTAAATGCTAGACTCCCTATATTATCTTTAATCTAATACATTTTATTCTATTTTAATAAGAGGAGAACATTGCTTCTCACTGTAACGGTTGTACCCACAGTGGCCTGGTCCTACAACTATTTCCTAGCTCTTCATATTTTAATTTCTTGCTTATTACCTGCGTACCAATACTTACAAAACTTAACTGTTTGGTGATCCCAACCTTATTCCTTTTCTCTTCTGTCACAGCTATTGTATTATTTCAGAAAATGAAGGTCAGCCTATACATGCCTAGGAGAGGAGATATCTAATGCATGGGCTCACCTTCTCCACTACAAACACTTATACTTTTTGTAATTTGGCTTCTACTTTGAGTTAGAAAGAAAGCAAAGAAACAAATACTTAGTGCCTGAGGGTGCCTTGTAGCTCACTGATGCCATAGGAGACTTTAACTTCCATTTCACAGAGGTGTTGTTTAAGGTCCCACACTTAGTAAGACTGGCACAGAGATGTTGGAATCCAGGTCATTCCCACTCCACAGTCCACGCTCTTTCTGTGGCACCACATGGCCACTTGAAAATAACCTCTTTTTTTGTTTAAGGTATTTAAAGTGCAAACCAGAACAAGGGTTAGTGACATCCATGCATTTTAAAACTCAATCTTTTAAAGAATTCGCACCCCTGTGTTCATAGCAGTGTTATTTACAATATCTAAGATCTGGAAACAGCCCCAGTGTCCATCAGTAGATGAGTGATAAAAAAAGCTGTGGTACATTTACACAAAGGAATACTAAAGATCTCTCAAAAGGAAGGATCTCATTGCAACAGCATGGATGGACTTGAAGATTATGTTAAGCAAAATGAGCAAGTTAGAGAAAAACCACTATCACATGATCTCACTTATATGTGGAATCTAATGAACAAAAGAAACCTATAAACAAAACAGGTCCAGAGGCACAGATGCATGGGACAGAATGACAGATCTCAGTGGGAAAGTGGGAAGAGGGAGAGGAAAAGATTAACCAAAGACCATTGGTATGATATAAGCATAGTTCAGGACACAGACAATAGTGTGGGAAAGGCTTGGGGTAAAGCAGGGGCTGGAAGGGGGAAAAGATGGGGAAAAGAGGGATATCTGTAATATGTATATGAAACAAAAAATAAATCAAGAAAAGCAATGCTAGTCAAATATGCTGAAGCTTTCAGCTTTAAGTATGAGGCATAGCTGTGTTGCTGTGTTGCTGTGGGAAACCACATCAGCAGGACCATTTGTCTTACCTTGGGAGCAACATAAAATTTAGTCTGTCAGCTCTGTCCCTCTCTGCCTTGTACAGCTGTGTCCTTTCCTCCACCAGATGTTCCAGATTTCGAGAGTATAGCTGTAGACGTCGGATCAAGGTGTCCATATAACTTTCACTTTTCTGGTCATGAAAAAGGCTGTGGGTAGTAATATATAAAGAGCTCTTCCACATTGTTAAGAAAACATGAACATCCATTATAACTATAGGCAAATATGATGAACAGGTAATTAAACAAAGAAAGAATAAAAATGGCTGACATCTAACAAAAACATTTAACCTCAGGGAAAATGAAAGAAATATAGAAATAAGATTAACAAGGAAGGAAGGGAGGGAGGAGGGAAGGAGGAAAGGAAGGAAAAAAGAAAAAAAAGAAAGACAGAAAAACAAATGTTATAACAATGGTAATCAATGTAGGTAAGAAGGAAGACATATATATACATAAAACCTTCCTGGAGGGATATCTGATAAAATGTGTCACAGCTTTAAGAATACACATACCAATCAGCCCATCAATTCTGTTTCTAAGAATTATTCTAAGGAAACAATCATGAACATGCTAAAGGTTAACTACAAAGGAAGTCACAGCATTCTTCATAATGGCAAACATTTGAAAATAACTTAAATGGGTAACAAAAAAGTAGTTAAAATATTATGGTACAATGGAGTATTAATGTAGCATTAAACATGAATTAGAATAGTTAAACACAAAAAGATACTACTATATCACTCATGAAAAAGTCAGTTCATAAAATAGCAAAAATTATAATCTCATTTTTAATTTTTGAAAACTGATGGTTATCTACTCACAAACAAAAAAAAATGTTTGTATTTTCTTGTTTGCTTATTCATTTTCCAAAAATTTAATAATAAATAATTTACAATAAAGGGAAACCTTTCTTGAAGGAAAAATAAACTCTAGAGGTGATAAATGTAAGTATATGAGGAGAACCAAAAAAAGTAAAGTTGAACTTTACACGATTTCCTCAGAATGGAAAGCCAGAGCCTAAAGCACCCCCCCCCCCCAGCTCTGAATGAGACTTGGATGAGATGCCAGCTTTCAGTGACACGAGCCTATGGCAAGTCTTGGTGCTGAGCTGGCTCAGCGGCATGCTGAGTTCCTACAGAGTTGTTGTGGGGATCAGAGATAATGTTGATACCACATATGGCACAATTGAAGGAACTAAACAAATCATACCATTTCATTATTACAACCACAGCAATTATAAATTATAATTTATACAGTCAAGGAGAAGATGGCCTACATCATAATCCCCTTGGGATATGGAGGGATGATTGCTAAAAATTCAATCCATTCCTGAGTCCCATTGCAGACCTATATGACTGGAAACTGCTAGGCTTGGGATTAAGAAACAGAGTTTTTAAACAAGTTCCCCAGGGAACTTACTATAAACACCTAGAGTCTAGTTGGTAGAAAGGGGAAGGGAGCAGGTGTAAAGGATAAAGATGGATATCTTACTTCACGATGGATTGCTTTAATTGAACATTTCCTCAACCTTGGCTGCATTTTAAAAAAAATGGCTGCAAGTTTAATCATCTAAGGAGCTATTAAAACTCCCTAAGTCAGCCTGCTCCCTAGATCAATGACATCAGATTCTCTAGGGTAGACCATCAAGGGCCCAGTTTATCTCCAAGCGTTTACATGTCATCTGTCGCATGTACAAGCTCATCTGCTCTTAGTAACAGGTTTGTGAAGCCATGAAAAGTGGGCAAGAATTAAATCGCTTATTACTTCCTGTTCCTTTCCCCCAAAGGACAGCTTAGATCTACCAAATCAATGACTCACTTTGATTAACTTCACTCTACTTCTTCTCCAGCCTTGGGCTTTTAGCCTCGTTAAATATCTGAATGACTTAATGAGACTTACAGACAGTTAGAGCTGGAAGGAATTGTACAAATGATCTTGTTCAGTGCAATTTTACTAACAAGAAAATTGACATCCAATTAGGATAAGTGTTTTGCCCAATGTCCCACAGCAAGCTATTATTAGATCCTAGTGTAGAAACTGGATCCCTTCTTTCACTCCAGTGTTATTTTTCTCACTCTGCAGTGTCTCTAACAGAAAACATGAGGAATCTAGAATTCAATCTTACTGGATAATTGTGTGCTGCCTTTTTTAAAAAAAAATCCTGAATTATAGTCTGATTCATGGCTCAAGTCTTAAGGACGTAGGGCCAAAGTTGCTGATCCTAAGATTTAAATTTTTTTAAAATATATATTTTATTGATTTTTCACAGAGAGAAAGGGAGAGGGATAGAGAATTAGAAACACCGATGTGAGAGGGACATCGATCAGCTGCCTCCTGCATGCCCCCTACTGGGGATGTGCCGGCAACCAAGGTACATGCTCTTGACCGGAATCGAACCTGGGACCCTTCAGTCTGCAGGCCAACGCTCTGTCCACTGAGCCAAACCGGTTTCGGCTAAATTTTTTTTTTTAAGATTTGAAAAATTTAAGAAACTTGGTGATGTTAAGAATTACCCAGGGATTTTACCAATTTTCAGGACCCATAACAGACTTCTAAATTCTAATTACCTCCAGAAGGGTCAGGGAACTATATTTTAAACAGACATACAGTACTTATGATTAGTCAGAATATAGTTTTTAATCAGTTAAGTTTTGCCCTTGAGTATTTAATTTGTCAAGTGATTATTTCCCATATCATTTTAATTTTTCTGAGGTAGGTGCTTCAGTCTGGGGTTTTTCATTAGAATAGGCACTTTCATTCTTAGGTGCCACTGAATGTCAACTATTGTGAGAATAATTTGAAATCAGTGAGAAGAAAGCAAAATGTCAGCAATACCCAAATATCTTGGCCAGTGTATTCTCAATTTTCTTGAAATCTGGTCTCTTTTCTGGATCTTCCTCCCAGCAGTTTTTTACAAGTAGATATACCTGGAAGGAAAAAAGGGTGGATTAGCTCAGAGGGTGGTATCCTATCCTATTTTCCTCCAGGATGGGAGTCACTGAGGCAAGGACTATTCTAAAAAGATCTCAACTCTGACAATGAGGATGAGGTTGCCCAGTTGTCTGCAATGTATCTCAGGCATCACCACCTGTACCGCCTTGCCTAAGCCCTTCCCTTAGACACTGACTGAATGAAAAAGGTAATATTGATTTGGACAAGGCTAGATTGCTGGGAGAGACAAAATCTTTACATACATTTGTAGGGTGTATGTTGGGAAGAACAAGAAACAGCTGGGTTCAGCCAGTATGAGACACTGACTGTAAATGAGAGCGAGGCACTTCAGCAGCATTTTTAACCACAGCTAACAGTGGAGTTGCCTGGGAAGTTTATAGAATTTCTTTTGCCCAGGCCCCAACATAGGAGATTCTGACTTAATTGGTTTATGAAGGAATCTTAGGGCTCTTCGATTTAGCAAACAAAAATATAGAATACCCAGTTAAACTTGAATTTCAGATAAACAATGAATAATTTCTTTAGCATAAGTATGTCCCAAATATTGCATGGACAAAGGACAATAATATATACATATATAATTATTATCATTACATATTAATATAAAATATTTATTATAGTATTAAATAATATAATTACATGTAATTATATTATAATTATAAGATTATACTATAATTATAACTATATTACAATAGAATAATTACATATAACATCATAATTATAATAGAATTATTATGATACATAGTCTATACATTATTATTGCATATATAAAAGAGAAGGGAGGAAGGGGAGATTCAGGGGAAGGGGGAGACATGAGGAAGCCCATGGAAAACATCATCTCACTATCCCTGGTTTGTAGCTTTTGTTGGATCAGAAAGCATGGTGAAAACCATTAGTTTGTTCTTTAGTCAGAAAAAGGATCACAAATGGTATTAGGTGCAGTCCCTGCCCATGTTCTTTGCCTCAGGCATTCCTGGGAAGGACTATCTGTATGGCATAGCCCTGGTCTGCCTGCATTCACCACTAGATGATGCCTTTGCCTTGGTACATGATCTACTGACGGCCTTAAAGAGACATGGACAAACCCAACCCACAGCTGGGCTGACACAGCACCACCGAGTGAATCGGGGGCACTGCCAAGTCATCTAATTTCAGGCCTGTATTTGATTGGAACCAGCTACTAGATCTGAAATCTTTTCTTGCTTCCAATTCCAGAACCATCTGACCACATGAGGGAATGGAGGAGGAAGAATGCTTTAGTGGAAAAAGTCTGTGGCTATCCTCAGACCAGAAAGGAGTGCTGAGAAGGGATATGCTGACATGTGGGGAGGAATCCCAGCATCTTGAAAATCAGGGTGAGAGGATAGAATAAGACCAGGATAGGAGCAGTTCTATTTTAGAACTCTGGGGCTACAATCTACCTTTAATATAGAAAAAAGAGAAGAGGTAAAACTGGCCCATTCACGCCAGCTACGCTGGCCATAAACCTCACCTGAAAGGATGCTTATAATTTGAAGGAAAATGTTTTTTATCTTTCTCCCACAGGGGACAAACAAAAGGTTTTATTTTTAAGACCCTAAAAAAAATTAAAACACATTATTTACTATCTTTGGGGATTATAAAAGCTCAGATAAAATGCTAAAACAAATTTAGAATCTTTTTCCACAGGCTTTAAACACCTTCGTGAGGGATTATTAGAACATTTAAACAAATGCAGAAAGAAAAGCTCCACTTCCTTCAGCTGAAGAATAAAAGGAGAGAAAGTACATGTCCCCATTGTTTACAGATGTTGGCAGACTTATTTTCTAATCACTAGGTGGTATTTACAAGCCTGGCTAGTGTACCACATGGGCATCTTGCTTTGTTAGCTCCTAGGAACTGAGAATGGGACGTGTGCTTAAGGGACCAGCTGTTTCTGAGTTCAGAGAAGTGGAAATAGATAGCTAGGGTGGCAGGCTGATGGTCACTTCCAAGCATATGTCTGTGTCCTAACCCCTGGAACCCGTGGATGTGACCTTATTTGGGAAAAAGGCTTTTGCAGGTGTGATTACATTGAGAGTCTTGAGATGGGGAGATTAATCTGGATTATCTTGGTGGGCCCAAATGCGTCACATGTATTCTTATATAGGATGGGAGTAGAGGGAAATTAGAAGAGGAGAGGAGGGAAGAATGTGACTACCACCAATCAGAGATTGGGGTGTTTGGGCCACAAGCCAAGGAATGTCAGCCATCAGAAGCTTCTGGAAGTAGCAAGGAATGGGCCCTCCCCTAGAGCCTTTAGAAGGAGCATGATCTTGGCTGACAATTTATTTCAGACTTCCGGCTTCCAGCAAATACATTTCTGATGTTTTAATCCATGACGCTGTGTGTGGTAATTTGTTAGAGGCCCAGAGAAACTCACTTCCAGCTCCTTCTCCTCGGCGGTTTCCAGGAACAGATCTGGGCGGAAGGGCTTCACTCCGTTGGAACTCTCCACCCTGAAAATCTTCTCTGAATGGACGAGAATAATTCAGTTACAAGAGGGAATGCAGCAGGCAGAACGAGGAGCAGCGGTCAGATTCCGAACTGGCCCACTGACTCCGATGGGGTTAGCGAGAATGCGTAGCACCTCAGCCAGCCCTCGGCAGGGGGATGCAGAATGAGCCACCAGGTTAAGGGGTGTCATACCACCTATACCCAGGAGGCTTTCCCTCAAATTAAGGCCACTAACCCTATAAAACTCAACTCAGACACCACTGCCTTCAGTGTGCGTCCTCTGACCAATATCTAGCCTGCAATCCCGACATCCCTAGTCACCCCTTCCCGCAGACAGTTAAAAGTTGGCACAAGTACGTGCTCAGTGAGGATTGAATGAATGGAATGAAATATTGAACCATACTCCCTCCCTCCCGTCAAGGCCCCAAGGGGACAGGTGACAAAAGTATAGGTCTTAGTAGGAACTAGAATATGTATGTCCCACTTCAGTGATCTAGTTCAGGTGTTAGACACATGGCTGTTTGGAATCAGAAGGAAAGAGGGAAATGATAAGGGGGGATTTAAAAAAAATACATTTTTACTGATTTCTGAGAGGAAGGGAGAGAGAGAGAAAGAGAAACATCAACGATGAGAGAATAATTGATCGGCTGCCTCCTGCACGCCCCTACTAGGGATAAAGCCTGCACTCTGGGCATGTACGCTTGACCGGAATGGAACCTGGGACCTTTAAGTCTGCAGGCCAGTGTTCTATCCACTAAGCCAAACTGGCTAGGATGGGAGATTATTTTTTTTTAATGTATTTTTTATTGATTTCATTAGAGGAAGCGAGAGGGGGAGAGAGAAACATCAATGATGAGAGAGAATCATTGTTTGGCTGCCTTCCGCACACCCGCTACTGGGGCAACCTGGGCATGTGCCTTGACCGGGAATTGAATCATAACCTTAACCAGAGCCACACCTGCCGGGCAAGGGAAGATTCTTTAACTAACCACGATACTGGTGGTAGTGACACCTGCCAGTGGTGTATTGTCTTATGCTCTTCAGAGCACTCTAACATTCATCCATCTAAACCTTCCAAAACCCCTGTGAAATGGGTGGTGCAGATATTACACTGCTCTTTCAGCCGAGGGACAGAGATGTGGTCACACAGATTAGGGTCCCTGTCAGCCTAGAATGCAGGTTGGCCAGCTCCCAGCCGGGGCAGGTGAAAGGGTCAGACTCTTACCATTCTGATCTCGGCAGCTCTGCGTGTAGAAGGTTTCCCTCCGCATGATGATCTCCTGTGCGATGATCCCGTAGCTGTACACGTCCCCCTTCTGAGAGATGCTGGGTTGGCGGAGGTGCTCTGGGGCTGTCCACAGGTCTGGGCATTCAGCATAGAGATGGAAAAGTTAAGGGGGTGAGCAGCCCATAGTCGCCAATCTGCTTCTGTTCTTTAAGTCCCTACAGCATGCACCCTGAATATGAGTGGCCTCGAGTTTATATGGACCCAGACTTTTGAGAAGTTTGTTTGTGTTTCCAAGTATTAATTTTCTGATCATGCCAAAACCGGTTTGGCTCAGTGGATAGAGCATCAGCCTGTGAACTCAAGGGTCCCAGGTTCAATTCCGGTGAAGGCCATGTACCTTGGTTGTGGGCACATCCCCAGTAGGGGGTGTGCAGGAGGCAGCTGATCGATGTTTCTCTCTCATCCATGTTTCTAACTCTCTGTCCCTCTTCCTTCCTCTCTGTAAAAAAATCCATAAAATATATTATTTTTTTTTTCTGATCAGTATCACTATTTCTTGAGAGAATTATGTGGGCTTGTAAGAAAAGTGAAAGACTAGTGGGGAACTGGTTAATATTTCATTACAGACCTTTTCTTGGAGGTAAAATGGAATTGCAGCCAAAATCAGTGATCTTCACCACCATCCTACTGTCTACCACGCAGTTGGTGGATTTCAGACGCCCATGGACTTCTGTCTTATTGGAGTGCAGATATGACATCCCCTGCAATTTTTCAGATGACAAGAAAACAAAGAGATAAAACATCCAGCATTTGCGTATTGTAAAGAAAGAAATGACATTTTGAACTCATTTCAGCATGCATATAGAAACACATTAACAGATTTTAAACTTAGTTCCACTAATTTTACTTTAAAAATACTAAGGCCCTAACATTTGCCTAAGCTCTACATTTAGTTTTAAATCTATTTAGGTGACTTAGTAAAAGGCAATTGTCTAAAGACTTGGATTAAGCATTATCTATATGTATAAAACCCTAGTATGCGAACAGACCAAACAGAGGAACAACCAAACAACCAGTTGCTATGATGTGCCCTGACCAACAGGGGGTGCACGCAGAGCATGAAACATGCCAGGCATTGGCCATGGCAACATGGCTAAGCAGGTAAGCAAGGGACGCCAGACCAAGGTGGTCACCACAAGATGGCCAGCAGGGGAGGGCAGTTGGGAGGGACCAGGCCTGCAGGGGAGGACAATTGGGGATGATTAAGCCTGTAGGGAAGGGCAGTTAGGGGTGACCAGGCTGGCAGAGGAGGGAAGTTGGGGTGACTGGGCCTACAGGGAAAGGCAATTGTGGGGGAGACCCAGGCCTTTAGGGGAGAGCATTTGGGGGGACCAGGTCTGCAGAGTAGGGCAGTTAGGGGTGACCAGGCCTGCAGGGGAGGGCAGTTAGGGGCAAACAGGCTGGCAAGGGAGCAGATAGGTATCAATCAGACTGGCAAGGGAGTGGTTAGGGGGTGATCAGGTTGGCAGGCAGAAGCAGTTAGGGGCAATCAGGTTGGGAGCCAGCAGTCCTAGATTGTAAGAGGGATGTCTGACTGCCTGATTAGGCCCATGTAGGATTGAGCCTAAACAGGCAGTCAGACATTCCTCAAGGGGTCCCAGATTGGAGAGGGAGCAGGCTGGGCTGAAGGACACCAGCCTCCCCCCCCCCCCTCACTCCCCTCCCCCTCATGTATGAATCTCGTGCACCGGGCCTCTAGTATAATATAAAATGAAAGGTTGATCCTATTTTCTTAACGTGTGTTCACTTACCACTTATTTGGTCTGTGACCTTGGGTATATCTGATTCTCTACTACCTCAATTAAAAATATGCATAATGAGGCTTTGCTATTCTGAAGGGCAGGGGTCGGCTAGATTAGTTTCTAAAATGTAGTGGATCTCCTATTGTGAAAAGGGAAGCCTGTTTTTTGCTGATGTGCTTCCCTCTGCTGGCTAGAGGTGTCATTGCCGACACTGGTTTTCAGCCTCGTTCACAGGAATAATATGTGGCAAATGGGGTATCATAGAACATTTTGCAAACGTATTCTGATGCTATGTGGAGGGAGATTTAAGACTATCAAATAGCTCACTTTTGGGATTGACTTTTCTTCACTCTTGAATGAGGCCCTGGTTACTGGACTCCTGTGTTTGGGAATGTACATGTATAAATTTATTACTGCCTCATACAAGATGGTTGCCTGGGTTTAATATTTTCTCTTATAAAGTAGAAGATTCAGTTGTTCTCTTTGCAGCTTTATATTATCTTAACTTCCAGCCAGTCTATGAAAATGTGTGCCTCAAACCCAGAGTAGAAAGCATATAGTAATCATAAGAAGAAGACCCACTATATATTGAACATTTACTTGTACCAGGGCTTATGTGAAGTATATGCATTATTTCATAAAATACTCAGAACAAGTCAATGACTATTAGTACTAAATATTTTTATTACCACCTTAAAGATGAAGACACCAAATGCAGAAAAGTTGAATAGCTTGCTTGATCTGTTTTCCTATACAGTGGTACCTCGAGATACGAGTGCCCTAACATACAAGATTTTTGAGATACTAGTCGTCGAGCGAGCGATTTTTGCTTTGAAATACGAGCAGCATTTGAGATAGGAGTAATCTCGCGGATCAGCCGGCTGCACATGACCCACCAGTTTACCGCGACTCGAGCGTCTCATAGTTTCCCACACCTCAAGGTTATGGAATGAATTAAACTCGTATCTCGAGGTACCACTGTATTTAATTTTCTTGATGTCTTTTGTGTTTATAAGTCTCTTACCTTAGCAATGTCATACAAGACAGAGATCTTAAACTCCCAATCCATGAATGTACCATCAGGGTAGGAGATTGTGTCATTTAAAACTTCCTGAACAGGAAAAAAAGGAAAGGAAGATCAGTTGCCACAGGAAGGATAGTGTGGAGAGAGTATTGCAGCAAATAATGATACTATAATCATGAAGTCTTGGGCTCAGGAACACATTGGAACTTTGTTGCTCTGGATTTCCTGAACGTATACAGGGTAGAAGGAGAGCAGGTTTACAGTTGTGAGTATGTGAAACACAAAGTTTATTCTTGTATTATTATTTATTAACTATTGCATTATTTCCCATATGAATAACTATAAACCTACTTTTGCTCCACCCAGTATTTATTTTCCTACTTAAGAAACATTAGGTGGTTTTCACGACGAGGACATGAGCAGGAGATACCAGAGTGTCCAAAATTCTGGTTCTTCCATCTGATGGGGGTGAAGGAATGAGCCCATGAGCACACACCTTCCTGGAGAGTGGGCAGGTGAGTCTGAATCACAAGTTGCTGGACTGCAGGTTCCATCTCATCAAAATTATATGAGTATTTTTAAACATGGAATTGCTGTTAAAAAATTCATTCACTCGGCTTATCTTTTTACTCACATGATCAATTGCATCCATTGGTTTTATAGCTCTAAGTTTTTTTATGGCCCTAGCCAGTTTGGCTCAGCGGATAGAACCTGCAAACCAAAGGGTCCCAGGTTCTTTCCAGTCAAGGTTATGTATCTTGGTTGCAGGATCCTACCCAGCCCAGATGCTGGTTGGGGCACGTGCAGGAAGCAAATCAATGTGTTTCTCTCACATCGATGTTACTCTCTGTCTTTCCCTCTCTCTTCCACTCTCCCTAAAAATCAATGGAAAAATGTCCTCGGGTGAGGATTAACAACAACAACAAAATGTTTTTATTTATTTCAAAAAGAGGAAGGGAGAGGGAGAGAGAGATAGAAACATCAATGATGAGAGAGAATCACTGATGGATTGCCTCCTGCACACACCCTACTGGAAATCAGGACTGCAACCCAGGCATATGCCCTGACTGGGAATTGAACTGTGACCTCCTGGTTCATGGAACACCTCTCAACCACTTAGCCACACTGGCCAGGCTAAATGTTTTTTTTTTGTTTGTTTGTTTGTTTGTTTTTTAGTTTACTAAGTCCTCTGTCCATAAGACAGAGTTCCTGCCTTTGTGTGAACTGAATGACCTAGAATTTTGAACTCAATATTTTAACATGGTGATGGTTCTAACAAGATGATGGTTCTAAGCTAGTAACAATTCTTCATAGTAAAGCTCTGATAACCTAACAATAATTTTTTGTTTGGGGGAAAAGCACAATTTGACCTTTAGTTTTAAATCAGGCACTATACCAATAATTTCAAACCAAGGGTCCAAAGTGGTAATTCATTTCAAATAAGGCTGGCTGGTTGTAGGTACCATGCCAAGTTAAGGGAGGGGAGTTATGCCCAGACACACTCTAAAGTAATTCTTACCCTTAGCACCTGACATATTTTATATTTTGTTTATGTTTATTACCTCTTCGCTTCATGAACACATAGACTCTGTGATAATTTTTGTTCACTGAAGTTTCTGCAGCATTTCATTCAGTGTCTGGCTTGGAATAAATCTTAATAAACTAGAGGCCCGATGAATAAAAATCATGCAAGAGTAGGCCTTCCCTCCCCCAGCTGCTGGTACTGGCTTTCCCTAACAGCCCCTGCTTTGTCCAAAAGGATGTCTGGAAGGATGTCCATATTACCATATTGCCATATTACCTTATTGTCCTTATTAGCATATTACCCTTTTATTGTTATAGGTGTTTGTTGCTTGAATGAATCAGTTGTTCCTACCCAAGGTAAGCCGCAGTTATGGTATATTTATAAGGCAGGAAGGAAATTGAAACTTTCTGATTTGTTTCCCCACAAAAATCGGTTCTGATGGGATTTGCCATGGATGGAGCCTGAAGGATGCACAGGGAGGGGACTGCCATTTGCCTTTGCACAGCCTGTGCTTTGAGGCTCATGGTACAAAGGAGTGGTTTCTTGTAGAAACTTCTGTTATTGTCTGAGCCCAGGAGGACTCAGCAATGTCAGAAGGGGGATCATTCAGATAACTGAAATTTCCTTCCTGAGGGTAGAGAGCCCCCAAAACTATAGGTATGATACCCAAATGTTTGCTGAGCATTTTAGAGAGTAAAAGGCTGTAAAACCCTTTGACCAGATTCTGTGAACTGGTATTCTAAAATTGCTCTCATTGAAATTAAATGAATCAGAGTATGATATAGCCCTCATGTAATTATTAGAAATGTTTTATTTAAATTATATTTTTTTAATTTAAATGTTCATTTTCAGCATCACATGGTCTTTTTTTCTATGGCCTTTTGATATGATACATGAAAGAGATATTTTTGAATTCATAGAATTAACCATATCTGATTGTACTATGCTCCTTATATACAACTGGCTTAGAGTTACTAGTATACTATTTATCATTTTTTAAATCAATATTCCTAAATATAAGTTAGCCTTTAATCATATTTTATTATCAACTTTATGCTAGCTTTGTTGAATGTTAAATGAATTTAGATATTTGTGTTTTTGCTTAACTTTAGAACAGTATTTATATACACAGAGAGAGAGATTTATTGAAGTTTAGAACTAAGCCAAAGCTAGTATTTTTTTTTTTTTTTGTAATGGAAATTAGAATTTTTTCTATTGTTATTGGCTTACTTAAGTTTTTACTTTTTGAGTCAAACTTTCATGATTATATTGCATCTAAAATTTTTCTCTTTTTTTTGGATTTTATAATTTAACTAGAGGCCCAGTGCACAAAATTTGTGCACGGTGGGGTGGGGGTTGTCCTTCACCTCAGCCTGCTCCCTCTCCAATCTGGGGCCACTTGGATCGGGCCTAAACGGGCAGTCAGACATCCCTCTCACAATCCAGGATTGCTGGCTTTCAACTGCTCACCTGCTTGTCTTCCTGATTGTCCCTAACCACTTCTGCCTGTTAGCCTGAGCACCCCCTAACCACTCTCCTGCCAGCCTGATTGATGCCTAACTGCTCCCCTGCCAGCCCATTTGCCCCTAACTGCTCTCCCCTGAAGGCCTGGTTATCCCTAACTGCCCTCCCCTGTAGGCCTGGGTACCCTCCTCTTCAACTGTTCTTTCCTGCAGGCCCAGTCACCCCCAGCTTCCCTCCTCTGCTTGCCTGGTCACCCCTAACTTCCCTTCCCTGCAGGCTTGATCACCCCCAACTGCCCTCCCTTGCAGGCCTGGTCCCTGCCAACTGCCCTCCCCTGCTGGCCATCTTGTGGTGGCCATCTTGTGTCCACATGAGGGCAGGATCTTTTGACCACATGGGGACAGTCATCTTGTGTGTTGGAGTGATGGTCAATCTGCATATTACTTTTTTATTAGATAGGATAGAGGCCTGGTGCATAGGTGAGGGCCAGCTGGCTTGCCCTGAAGGGTGTCCCAGATCAGGGTAGTGTTCCCTTGGGGCGTGGGATGGCCTGGGCAAGGGGCCTATGGTGGTTTGCAGCCTGGCCATGCCCCCCAGCAATCTAAGCAAGGAGGCCCTGGTATCTGGTATTTATTTATCTTCTACAATGGAAACTTTGTAGCTTGGAACAGAGCCAAGCCTTTTGCTTGCTTTGTGGTGGCAGCCATTGAAACTTTGTTGCCCTAAGTGGAGGCCTGGGCTGGCCAGTGTGTGTGGAAAACTTGGCTTTCTCCATTACCGGGGCAACCCAAGCCTCCCTCCTGCTCTCTCTGTGGCCGTAGCCATCTTGGTAGGGTTGATTTGCATACTCACTCCTGATTGCCTTATGGGCCTGGCAGAGGTATGGTCAATTTGCACAGTACTCTTTAATTAGATAGGATAGTCTTTGAAGTATTCTTTCACAATTGAAAGTATCATTTTAAATGGCTATATTTTCTATGCCCACATTTGTTTATTTTTATGCTTGTTTTAAGTTTTAATTAGAAATATGAGATGCTTGTATGCTTTATAGTTTAAAAAAGATAAATAACTCATAAATGGATTTAAAAACTTTACCTATTTTGTAATGATTGAATTTTGAAAGTTTCTTTTTGTTAGGCCATAGTTATTCTCTAAATTTCATATTGAATACTTAGATTATTATTATTTTTTAAAGACAGAGTAGCATTTAGAGCAATGAGTTTTTTTTCTTTGAGGATAGACCTGAGTTTATTTTGAAAACTACTAATCTTGTTTAGTTTAGCTTTTTTATGGAAGCTTATTAAAAAATTAAAAACTTCTAAGTGGTTAGCTTAAATTTCAAAATTATTTTTAAATGTTACTGAGTAATGAATATTTGGACCCCTTTAAAGCTGCTGCTGCCCCCAATCTTAGGATTCTGCCTTTGTTCTGGGGGACAATATTCAGGTTATGAAGGGACACTGGATCTTACCACAGTCCGAGGGCAGGGTGACCACACATTGTGGATTGCTTGAAATCAGTTGCAATTTATGTCTACTACTCCAACAATTATGATAGTACCCCCTTTACTTGCAAAGTATCCTGATAAATCATATGGCCACCTACCCAACATATGCCCAGAACCTGCTCCAGGTGATGTTCAAATATTTCAATGTTCCTTGAAGCAACTGTCCTCAATTCCTTCCTTCTCCTACCCTTTCCCCATTCAGTCCATTTTCTGTTGCACACCTGATTTTGTTTCTTGTAAGTGACTGTTTCTTGTATATGCCTGCCCTTCTGAACTATTTAATGATTTGCTATTCCTTCTTGATGCTTGGTTGTTTCCAAGAAATCAACTTATTTCTGTCTTACTTTCTCTTTCTGCTTTGAACTTGCTCAGCCAGAGTACCTAGCCCCACCTGGCAACACCTGGGTCATCCTCAATCCCTCACAAGGGAAAGGATGGTATGAATTAGTACAGTAGCAGAACCACGACTTAGGAATAAGTTCCCTAATTCTTGACTGGTGCTATCATAATGGCCACCCATTTTTATTTCATACAAATCAAATAAATATGCAAGTAAAGTAAAAATGAATTTAGAGGTCATTGGTCACTTCTTTCCCAAATCTGTTTCTCAAGTCTACACTCTTGAATGAATATATATATAGACAAATTCTGAGTGATCCAGTTTAGTAACATATGAACCCACCAACTTTTCCTGATATTTCTAATATTATTTCACTAGGTGAACATCTAAAACTTCTAATATATATATATATAATATAATATATATACATATATAATATAATATATATGTATACACACACACACACACACATATATATGTATATGTATATATATAATTTTTTATTTTTCTATATGGGTGACCAGTTAGGAAATTGGAAATTGCTCTTACCCGGAGGGATCCTCGCTCACAGTATTCGACCACCCCAAAGATCATGGTATCAAGCTTCACAGTTCCGTAGAATTTGGTTAGGTTGTAATAGTCAATCTGAAGCAACTAAGATAAAATGTTTATTTACAAAGCAAGTCAGCGAGAAAGCAGCACCACAGTAAAAATTAATATGCTAATAAAACGTGATTTAGATCTTTATGAAGATGATTTGGAATGACAGACATTTCTTAGTATGCACTGCAACACATCTTACCAACCAGTATTTCTTTCCTCAGCAAGGGGACTCGAATACAAACCTTTGACTACTCTCACATAATATCAGGACCACTTTGTAGGACATGCTATTAGATTTCCAACATGTTTTGCACCATCAAACATCACTCTCCAACATCTGTTGGTAGAATCTTCAACACGAATACATATGGTCACCCATTTCTCGGCCTGAGGGCTTCTCTGTCAGCATCCCCAGTAATGCCTTGATGCCCTGGGCCCTCAGTGCTTAGGGGAAATGCAGTGATGCTATTTCTCACTTAAGGGTTTCAAGCAGGGGTCACATACCTTGTTCAATTCTATCTTCTGCTTCTCAGTGAAATTGCCATCGTTGTGCTTGAGATCCTTTAGAATCACTCTCTGCAAATATCAATTGAATTAAGAAGATAAAGTGGTAGCATGACTATTTATATGCATATTATAATACTTTATTTGTGTGTCTTTCTTCCCACTATACTGTAAGCTCTTGAGAGCAGTGATGGTATTTTGTTGGTGTTTATGTCCCTTGGATATGAGAGGCTCAGGTTTGAATGTTTCTTTAAGAATGACTAAATGAGAAGGAAGAAAGAAAGGATGGAAGGAAGAAAAGAATATAAGAAGGAAGGAAGGAAGGAAGGAAGGAAGGAAGGAAGGAAGGAAGGAAGGAAGGAAGGAAGGAAGGAAGGAAGGAAAGAAGGAAGGAAACCTCACGTGGAATTGTCATATTCTCACTGAGTGAGGCAAAATATAATACTAGGGCTGACTGACTGCTCTGAATCTCTTTGTTTTTCCTTTCGCTTCCTACACTCCACCTATCTTAAAAAATCGTATGCAGCTGAAACCGGTTTGGCTCAGTGGATGGAGTGTCGGCCTGCAGACTGAAGGGTCCCGGATTCGATTTCGCTCAAGGGCATGTATATCCCCAGTGGGAGGTGTGCAGGAGGCAGCTGATAGATGTCTCTCTCTCTCATCGATTTTTCTAACTCTCTATTCTTTTCTCTTCCTCTCTGTAAAAACCAATAAAAATATATTTTTAAAAAATTCTATGCATTTTTTAATTTTCCCCAGACTGTGAGTCTGTAACCCTTGAAGCAGAGCCCTGACTATCCCTGTGAAAGGTGCCTAGAATATCCCCTGGAGCTGCCCTGCACCCACACCCACCTTTGCACAGCATCTGAAAAGGGGCAGTGATGAGTCAGCAGGCCCAGAACACACCCCTCATCAAAAGTTCAGAGGAACAGGGTGGGTGATAGTTACCTTTTTGTCGTATTTGCACTGTCGTAGTCTCTGAATTGTATCTCGTCTCTTGTCATCATCAATCTGGTACAAGAAAAGGCTAATTATTCCAGAAGCTTCCTGTCTTGTCCCATCCACTGCCAGTCAAAGGCCAAGAGGCTCTGCCAGGTGAGAAGTATCTACTCGCTCACAGCCTGCTGGGCAGACTCCCAGGAAAACTATTACAGCTGACTTGTGTTTCTCTCACAACTCGCCTTTCCTCTGCATCAAGATGCTAAACTCTGGGTTTCCCCCCTTCACTTCCTCTTGGAGGTGTGCTGTCCCTCCCTTCTCCTTGTGTTCTACTTCAGCCAGCGTTTTCTTGCTTCCTTCTCTCATACCCTCTCCTCATGGGAATCATTGCCTGTAGTTACAGACAGTTGCTCTTAGGGAATATGTTGTGCACTGGAGTTGCAAGCTCAAGTCCAAAAGCCCAAGTGGCAATGCAGAGAGGTCACTGGGGTGGGTGTCTGAGGCTGGCAGTCCCGTCAGCTCTCATTGCAGCCGAGAGAGCTGCTGGATCATTTGAATTGTCAGAAGAAGCTGGTAATCTGAATTTTTTCTAGCCATTCCAAAATTTTATATTTGGCAATTACTTTTAAAAGATGATAAATATTCACACACACACACAACCCTGCAGGCCAGACATAGCCCTTGGTCCACCAGACTTCAAAGGCAGAAGAAAGGTTGAGAACTATTGCATCTTTCAAGTTGATTCTCATAGAAACCTGTGATCTGTTGTGATATTGGTTCAAATGGAACCTCATAGGGGCATTTAAAACGGCGAATGAAATAACATCAAAGTCTTAGATTCGGAAAGAAATGACCCCTGCTTGGCTCCTTTCCCACTGTCTACTGGTGCCTGTCAAACACCTGGCACGCCGCACCAGCTCTGCACAGGCTTCTTCAAAAGGTGAGGTGCGCCTTACCTTCAGGCTCACATGGTTGGTCTCATTGGTCTCCAGAGGAATGATGTTTTCACAGGGAATGTGGGACCATTTTTTCTGACGACGTTCATGCTCTTTTTTGTATTTTCTGTGGGAGGAACAGAACCCGTCAATAGGTTCTCATTAGTATTCATGCTGTTCAGCTTCTGAACGCTGGGAGACATTGCGAACCCTGGCATTCTCAGGCAGATAGGTGGTGAGCGAGGCCAGCCCAATTACAACTCTCCAAGCTGGCGAGTGCTGGCCATGAGCGAACTTGTAAGGATTTCCGATGGCCTTTTATATTATTTTCTACCTTTTTGTTTCGCTTTCTTAGGTCCCTCACTAATACAGCCCTTCACTATAATAAAGAATCTGAACTGATGGCATACAAAAAACAGGGGAAAAAAAGAGGAAAGAAAAACATAAATTGATAACCTTGAAAGGCAAAAACCCAAATTTTTAAATCACCAGAAAATATACCAGATCCTTAGGTAAGCCTCTTGTGTATCTGTGACTTGGAAAACATATGTAGGAAGAAAATACAAAAGCACAGAGAATTTGTAACAATAGCATCTCAACATTCAAAATGTCAACGTTTTGTAATTGTTTTCCCAGAGAGTAGGGATAAATTAGAATTATTGATCTTACACCTGTCTAGAGACCTCTCTGTGAACATACATCATCAGCAATAGCCATTAAACCTCTCCCTCCCTCCCTCGGCCCTCTCAGAATGAGGAGCACAGCCGAAGAGGGAGTGGGTACCTCAGCACCAGGAGGGCAGCCAGCAGGAGCAGGACCACCGTGCCGGTGAGAGTGAAGACTGCAATCATCAGGATCTGAGGGCCTGTCACAGGAAAGACAGTGCAAAACGTGTTAGTAAGGATCGCTGAACAGAGAATAAAAGAATTCCAGAGATTCTAATTATATGATGCAATTTGGGGAAGGGGAAAGGCAGAGCCCTTTAAAAAATATTTATCCTTTATTCATCTTCTCATTATTAATGTAGGTCCTGCGTCCTTGGTCTCTGAAGAGAACTGTCTAGAATGTGCCCTAAGGAAGTGGCTTAATGTCAGCTATCCTTACAGTCTATACATGTCTTGTCTTTCTTTATAGGAGTCGCCAAATAAGACATAAAATAGCTTCCAGCACACAAATAATTTTGGTGGTAGATGTCTTCCTGGTGTTCTTGAAATAATAGATCCAAAGGGAGGCAGAGACAAGTATTTTTTTTTTTTAATACAGACCACAAATCAAAAGAAAAGTAAACCAGTGCTGGAATATTAAATTACAGTGTTGCTGGTGCTCCTTTCCAAGCTCTCCTAGACAACTAGGGGAAGTCAGTGAAGAATGTAAGTGATTATATCTAGGAGGACACGAGTACGTGGGTGGAGTTATGTGATGGGGGTAATGTGGGAGACTCACAGAGGAGTAAGTGGAACCCTGGACAATGTGGATCCAACACAAAGAAACAATGAAGCGGAATGTCAGTATGCTCAGGAATAGCTAGATGGAGAAGGACAATAAGAATGATAAACTACAAGAAACTCGTGGTTCATTTAAGCCACAATGGGTCTCTATGAGACTAAAAAGCTAGTGGGTTGAAGAAGGAAAAAATGGAATGGATTCCAAGCAACAGACAAAATAGACAAGAATGTGTAAGAAGCAGGAAGACAATAGCAATATGGTGAAGGAGACATGTCTCTTCTTACAGTAAAAATAAGAGACCCAATCAATAATTCTAGGGGAAAATGTTCAAATAAGACATATTTTAAAAAAATGCAACAAAGTAAAATTTGACCAGATGTCGGAGACCAAATATTGTTCTCACTAGGTGGATGTAAACGGGAGGCCAGAAGGCTGGCCAACCTTAATTGCTCTGAAAGATTAGAGCTGATTACTCATTATTTAGTTGAAACTATCTGTTTGTATCATGTTAATTTCTGTTATTTCCTGCCTAAAGGCTAGGGGTGTGTCCCAAAGCCTTAATAAAAGGGAGAAAAATGCCAGAGCAAAAGGCAGTCCTTTCCACTAGAGGAAGGCTCCCGCCTGGCCCCCCAATATCACCAAATTAATGTTTTCTAGTCTCTCATTTCGTTTGCGTGCGGCCTCCTTCAGAACCCGAAACCTGACCCGGGAACCCTGAACCACGCAGGACGTGGAAAGAGGTTCCCACAGCCAGATTTTGAGAATTTGCTATTTAAAAAAAGTTATTATTATTATGTTTTAGTAGGTATGGCACAAAGGGGAGACACTGGAGCTAGCTATATAGAAAGAAATTATATCATGGCATGCTATTTGGCTTCATGTGAGTAATAATAATAATAATAATGTTTTCAACTTATAGAATATCAACTTAAATGTAAATGACAGAGAGCTTCCTTATGGTTACCAAATAAATATTATCAGCCATGACAGATTAAAGAAAAATACAGAATTTGGGAGCAGAGAAAGAGATAGAAGAAAAAAATAGGGAGACTAACATCTCTATTTTACAAAGTTGGGAAGCAAGAAGTTTTATAGATAGTTGCTAAAACAACACTAGAAGCTCATGCATATTAATTAAAATTACAAAGATAAACAATAAATATCTTGACGAAAAAATTTCTGCTAAGAGGAATCTTTAAAAAAAAGATTTTAAAGTTTATTTTTAGAGAGAGAGGAACCGGGGAGAGAAAGAGAGAGATAGGTTGGAGTCAAACATTGATCAGCTGCCTCCTGCACGCTCCCTACCTGGAATTAAACCTGCAACCTTAATTGTGCCCTGACTGGGAAGAATAAGCAACTTTTTGGTGCACGGGATGATGCCCAACCAACTGATCCAGACCAGCCAGAGCTAAAGGGAAACTTTTAACAGTGAAATTATGAGTTCTGGTTTCTCTTATCCACAGGGCAAAAATAAATTAATAGGTTGCAGTTGAAGTTGCATTCTGGGCACATCTGACTTAGTGAATTCTATTTACTACTATGACCACCATTTCCATCACCACCACCACCATTCTGGCAGCCATCATTCTCATACTCCTAGCCAGAAAACAAAAGCGAGTATGAGATGCACACCTGAAACTAATATAGTAATGTATGTCAACTGTAAGTGAAAAAACAAACAAAAAATATTTAAAAATATCATCATATTCTATCACAGATTAAGATTTGGTTATCTAGCCCTAACCGGGTTGGCTCAGTGGATAGAGCATAGGCCAGCGGACTGAAAGGTGCCAGGTTTGATTCTGGTCAAGCGCATGTACCTTGGTTGCAGGCACATCCCCAGTGGGAGGTGTGCAGGAGGCAGCTGATCGATGTTCCTAACTCTCTATCCCTATCCCTTCCTCTTTGTAAAATATCAGTGAAATATATATATTAATAAAAAAGATTTAGTTATCTATACTAATAAAGAGGTAGTATGCTAATTAGACCAGACGTCTTTCGGACCACCTCCCGGATGTCCTTCCTGACAAAGCTGGCCCTTGGCAAAGAAGCCTCCTGTAGTCCAGCGCGAAGAAGCCACTCCACCGACCAGCCTCCTCCATGGACCTATTCAGGGACCTGCCGGAGCCCAACGATCACTGGCCGGAGCCCAAGCTCACTGGCTGGACAGCGAGGAGAAGGGGGCAGGCAGGCGGCGGCCAGGTGGCCGCAGCGCCTGAGGGGGTCAGAGGGAGGAGAGGGCAGGGAAAGCGTGCTTGCCTCAGGCCTGGCCCAGCGTGCACACTGTACCCCTGAGCACTCGGCCATGCCATGTTCACTGGGAGGAAGAAAGGCTCTGCTGGAGGCGCAGGCCACGGGCAGCGCCATCCCCACAGGCCGCAGCTCAGCTTTGGTTGCTCAGCATGAGCCTGACACAGAGCCTTCGCACGTGGTGCGAGTCTGAATCGCTTTTTCCTTGAGCAACGTTTTTCTGCGTGGACAAGTTCAGAGTGTTGCTTTGGTCAGGGTTACGCCAGAGACTGCAGGAATCAGCCAGCGTTATCTTTCCTGTTTTTGAATCATCCTCTGTGCTTCTCTGATTTTTCTGTTGATAGTGGTTTCCGGAGTCTGGGAAATCTCCCTCTCCCCAGAGTCAGGAGCACCAGCCCAGGTCCACCCATTGGTCCCACCTTGACCGGAGTGGGGGCAGTTCCTGCAGGGTGGGGTTTGATCCCCATGCATTAGCCATGGGAGACCAGTACCTTTATTATTGCTGTGTGTCCGGGTTTTTTTTTTTTTTAATATATTTTATTGATTTTTTTACCGAGAGGAAGGGAGAGAGATAGAAAGTCAGAAACATCGATGAGAGAGAGAGAGACATCGATCAGCCGCCTCCTGCACGCCCCACAGTGGAGATGTGCCTGCAAGCAAGGTACATGCCCCCAACCGGAATCGAACCTGGGACCTTTCAGTCTGCAAGCCGACGCTCTATCCACTGAGCCAAACCGGTCTCAGCTGTCCAGGTTTTAATTGGACAAATGCCTGGTGGTCCCGGGCGCCAGCTTAGCAAAATCTTTTAGGAGGAGAATTCTGTCTGGGTTTCCTCAAATCCCTCAGCCCCTACTCACCCCTCTGTAAAGGCCCAGAACAAGTGAGACCCCTTAAATAAAAACCAGAGGTCTCTGGCAACGGTGAGCCTCTGTCATCACAGTCATTTGGACTGGATGGCATTTGAGTATTTAT
>PVJN01021388.1:0-34709 GCA_004026805.1 Lasiurus borealis | reverse complement strand
GTATGCATTAAAATGTTTCTGAGAATGCAGACTGGTGCAGCCACTGTGGAGAACAGTATGGAGTTTCCTCAAAAAACTAAAAATGGAACTCCCATTTGACCCAGTGATCCCATTCCTAGGAATATATCCCAAGAAACTAGAAACAAACACCAATCAGAAAAAATATATGCACCCTTATGTTCATAGCAGCATAATTCACTATAGCTAAGATTTCAAAACAACCTAAGTGCCCATCAGCAGATGAGTGGATTAAAAATTGTGGTATATCTACATAATGGAATACTACACTGCAGTTAAAAAGGAGTTCTTACCATTTACAACAACATGCATGGAGCTGGAGAGTATTATGCTAAGTGAAATAAGCCAGACAGAGAAAGATAAATATCACATGATCTCACTCATTTATGGAATATAATGAACAACATAAACTGATGAACAAAAACAGATCCAAAGACAGAGAAACATTGATCAGAATGTCAAACCTCAGGGAAAGGTGGGGGTAAGGGGAAGAGATCAACCAAAAGATTTGTATGTATGTATATAAGCCTAACCAATAGACATAGACAACATGAGGGTAAAGGCATGAATGGGGGGTTGGGGAAGGTAATGGGGGAATAAGGACACATATGTGATACTTTAATTAATAAAGAAATTAAAAAACGTGTTTCCCAGCTCAGGATTACTATAATGTTCCTGTAATTAAAACAGTAACATTTCCCAAGGATAAAATGGAACAGTGGGACATCATTGAGTCAAGAAACAGACTCATGTATAATATAGTCACCTGACTTAAGGACACGATATCATTGCAACCTTATGGGAAGGGACAGTCTTATCAGTGAACAGTGCTCCAGATGGTGGGTATCTTTAGGGGAAAATAAATGAACTGTGACACACTAGAAAAAAAGTAATTTGATCAGTGATTCAAGATTCCACTGTGAAAATAAGTACAATAAGGCTACTAGGAGAAAACTTGAGAGAATATTTAATTATCTTGGCATAAGGAAAGATTTCTTCAACAGGACACAAAAACTATAACTGTGAAAGAAAATAATGATAAATTGGATTTTATTAACATGGAAATTTTATATCAATAGCACCATTAAGATAGAGAAAAGGTAATATATATGCCTGATAAAAGATTTGTATATTATACAGTAAAGAACTTCTATAAAGCAATAAAAAAAGACCAATAACCTACTAAAAAATGGACAAAAGCATCAAATAGGCAAATGTACAGGAAGTATAGGAAAGTCTGCTCAATTCCATTCTTAATCAAGGAAATGCAAACTAAAGCCATGCCAGGATACCTCTATTCACAGTGTAATTTTAGCACAATGGCTAAAATTAAAAAGATTGACATTACCAACTGTTGGTGAGGGGGTAGGACAGCTGAAACTTTTTTTTGAAACTTGTAGATATTGTTAGTAGGAGTGGAAATTTGTTTAACCACTTTGGGAAATGTTATAGCAATTTTTACCCAAGCTAAACATTGATTCAGCATTTCTAGTTCTAGCTATGTACCCTAGAAAAATGAGTGCATATGTCTGTCAACAGACATCTAAAATAAGTGTTCATAGCAACTTTATTCATAATACCCCCAAACTGGAAACAACCTAAATATTTTTTTAACAGAAGAATTTATAAGCAAATGATGGTATATTTATACAACAAATACTCCACAGCAATAAAAACAACAACAATGAACTACTGATATTAGCATCAACTTGGATGAATCTCACAGGCATTATGTTGAGCAAAAGAAAGGCTGAAGTTTTAATATAGACAAAATGAAGCAAGGTGATAGAGAGCAAACTAGTGATACCCACTCTTGTGGAAGGGATGGTGCACTATGAATAGGAAAGGGAACAAGGAAACTCTCCTGAGTGCTAAAACTGTTATATCTTGATCTGGGTGACAATTATATGGTGTGTACATATGTTAAAAGTCACTGAGTTGTACACTTATGATCTGTGTATGTTACATTTTACACCTTCCTTGACTTCTAAAACAGCTCTATTGAAATATAATTTTTTTAAATTAAATTTTTATTATTCAGATTATTACATTTGTTTTTCTTTTTTCCCCTCCATAACTCCCCTCCACCCAGATCCCACCCCTCCCTCTACCCTTAACTTCCTCCCTTTGACCTCATCCGTAGGTGTATGATTTTTGCCCAGTCTCTCCCTGTACACCCGTAACCCCTTTTCCCCTGAGAATTATCAGTCCACTTCCTTTCTGTGCTCCTGATTCTATTATATTCACCAGTTTATTCTGTTGATCAAATTTTTAATTCACTTAATTTTTAGATTCACTTGTTGATAGATATGTTTTTGTTCATAATTTTTTATCTTTTACCTTTTTCTTCTTACTCTTCTAAAAGAGTACATTTCAGCATTTTATATAATACTAGTTTGGAGTTGATAAACTCCTTTAGCTTTTTCTTATCTGTGAAACTCTTTATCTGCCCTTCAATTCTGAATGATGATAGCTTTGCTGGATAGAGTATTCTTGGTTGTAGGTTCTTGGTATTCATCACGTTGAATATTTCTTGCCACTCCCATCTGGCCTGCATCATTTCTGTTCAGAAATCAGCTGATAATCGTATGGGTGCTCCCTTGTAGGTAATGAATTGTTTTTCTCTTGCTGCTTTTAATATTCTCTCTTTGTCTTTTGCTCTTGGTATTTTAATTATGATGTGTCTTGGTGTAGTCCTCTTTGGATTCCTTTTATATGGGGTTCTGTGTGCTTCCTGGACTTGTAAGTCTATTTCTTTTACCAGATGTGGGAAGTTTTCAGTCATTATTTCTTTGAATAGTATTTCAGTATCTTGCTCTCTCTTTTCTTCTGGCACCCCCACAATTCTAATGTTGGTACGCTTGAAGCTGTCCCAGTGGCTCCTTACATTATCTTCACCCATTTTTGGATTCTTTTTCCTCTTGCCTTTTCAGTTGAGTGTTTTCTGATTCTTTATATTTCAAATTTTTGACTTGATTCTTGCCTTTCTCTAGTCCGCTGTTAGGTCTCTGTATAATATTTTTTATTTCAGTCAGTGTATATTTAATTTTTAGTTGGTCCTTTATTATCTTTAGTTGGACCTTTTCCATCTCTAGTTGGTCCTTTTTCATCTCCTCTTGGGTCTCCCATCTTTTCTAGGAGATTCTTGAAAAACCTTATAAGCATGGTTTTGAACTCTATATCCAGTCATTTGTTTTCCTCCATTTCTTTTGTTTCTGATCTCTTCCTTTGTCTCCGCATTTTCACTATGCCAGGAGAACTTCTGTGTTGGATTCAGCCTTATGATACAAGACTTGCAAAACTGCAAAATACTCTCTGTTGAGCTTGGGATGGGTGGAGTCTCAGGGCTTAACGGATGGCCTTGCCTTCCAGTTGGCCCCGCCCTTCATGGCCCCTGAGTTTCACGTGACTGGGTAATCGCTGGAATGGTCCCTGTGTGCGTGTGCTCTCTCACAGTGCCTCTAGACTGCTGCCTTTCCGGCTCCCCTGCGCTCTGGGACCATATGAATCTGGGTCCCCAGAATTTTGCCCGAAATTGGGGTTGAGTGGAGTTAAAAGTGGCACAGTTGGGAAAGCTAGTGGCACAATTAGCTGTCAGTCTTCTGCGCGCAGTGCTGTGTGTGCTACCAGATTTCTGCCCTCCTGTGACTCCCCTAAATTTCCATGTACTTCTCCCTTTTCACAGTCCAAACTCCCCACATATGAGTTTCAGCTGGACCTGGGGTTTAGTGTCGTAGGATAAGGGGTTCAATGCCGTTGGGAGTCTCCGTTTCCCTCCCGCCAGAGAAAGCCAGCCAGGTACTCCGGCACCCGCTCTCTCCACGTGTGCGTCTCCATACCTCAGCTTTTTGCAGCTCCTCTGGGTCTTTGTGAGCCCCTCTCTTTCTTTCTAGTTGTAGAATTTCCACTCAGCTAACTTTCCTGTGGTTCTGGATGATGTCCATTCTGTCCTTTAGTTGTAGTTTTGAAATTGTTGTGCGAGGTAGCAGTGTAGGTGTTTAACTATGCCGCCATCTTGGATTCTCCCCTGAAATATAATGGACAGACCATGAAAGTCACTCATTTAAGTATACAATGAAGTGATTTTTACTGTATTTATCGAGTCTTATAACTGTCACAGGTTCCAATTTTGGAACATTTCTAACATCTCAAAAGGATTCCTTGTGCACTCACTCTCCTTTTTCCTCTTTATCCCCAGGCAAACATTAATCTGCTTTCTGTCTCTACAGATTTTACTTTTTTTCAATATTCCATGTAACTGGAATCATATAATACATGATCTTTTTGCATTTGGCTTTTTTTACTAACCATAATATTTTGGAAGTTCTTCCATGATACCTCATTCCTACTTCTTGCTAAATGGTATTCTTTTGAATGAATATGCCATCTTTTATTTACCTACTCATCAGTTGAGGGACATTTGAATTATTACTAACTTTTGACTGTTATAATAATACTGCCATGAATACTTACATACAGATCTTTGTGCATGTATTTTAATTTCTTTAGGGTAGAAATATATGAGTGAAACTTCTGAGTTATGTAGGAAACTTAAGCTTAACTTTTTACAAAATGATTGAACTGAATTTTGGATAATAATTTCATTTTAATGTTTCCATTTTACTTTTTTTATTGGCTAAAATTTCATGAAACTATGAACTATATAAAATTATATTAAAGCCACAGCTTAGTTATTTGCTGTTTTGCCATTTCAAGTTCTGAGAAAAAAGGTAAGAGCCTAACTTCAGTCATATGAGTTGATCTGAAATAGATCACAAGTTTTTTGTCAAACATGATCACATTTACATTTTTGCATCTTAGCACCAAAAATGTACCAATTTTTATCTAAACTCATACTCACCCTCTTCAGTTTTTTCTCGTATGAAAACGCAAAGCCTTAGATAGAAGCTGAAGCAGAAAACTGTAAGTCAAAAGAATACCCTTTTTTAAAGGGCAAAAAAAACTGGTTAAGAGAATTTCTAAGTTTCAATAATAATCTTATCAGTTAGGGAAGTTTTACCATGGCGATGTATAATTTATGAAATTACCTCACAGAACACAAATGTAAAGATGAGGTTGATATCTGACCCTTTGAAAGTGTTACATTTACTTTGTATTAGCTTTTTATAACCAATATTTTATAAAAGTCTAATTTTAATATATGAAACAAGATTACGTGTGTGTGTGTGTGTGTGTGTGTGTGTGTGTGTGTGTTGTGTGTGTGTGAAAGAGAGAGAGAGAGAGAGAGAGAGAGAGAGAGAGAGAGAGAGAGAGAGAGAACCTTTCAGCTGTTGTTTTTCATGCTGGCTTTCCTTCTCCCAGCTGTTCATTTTATGACTGATATTTTATTCTGTTTCCTCAAAATCATATTCAGAGAATTGAAAGGAATAATTCTTTCTGAACTCATTAGCATTTGAGGTGGTTAGGAATTGGGTGGGCAAGTGTGCTTTTATGTTGCTGGTTTTTGTTGGTGATGGTTTTGTCTGACAATTGAGCATTAATGTTCCATCAGGCTTTGGATTCCAACCTGACCTGTCTTTGTTGGTTCTGCCTTGGGACTTTCTGCTACATTAAATGGGATCTAAGATGAAAAAAAAATGCAATTTAGGATTTTTTGTTTTTTAGTGTTGGGTTTTCTTGACTGAAAGACAAACAAGGAAGGTTGGGGTAAAGAGTGTTTCCCCCCTTGCTACCTTGATTTTAGAACAGTCATCTTTAACCATGTACTAAAACCTTCTGGGTCCATTTTCTTTGTTTCCACTGCCTCCCTGTGCTTTTCCTCACAGACTGCCATACTGTTCTGAAGAACAGGGTACTGGCTTGTGTGCCACTTTTTAAAAACATTCTATTAAGCATTATTTTTCATAACTTTCTTTTATTTAAAAATATTTTTATTGATTTTCAAAGAGGAAGAGAGACACAGAAACATAAATGATGAGAGAGAATCATTGATTGGCTGCCTCCTGCATGCTCCCCACTGGGGATCAAGCCTGAAACCCAGGCATATGCTCTGATCAGGAATCAAATCTGGGACCCTTTAGTCTGCAAATCAACACTATCTACTGAGCCAAACTGGCTAGGGCTATTTTTCACAAATTTCAAAAAAAAATATTAGCTGAGGAAGCTGTGTAGTAAGTTTCTTCATATTTACTAGTAGATGTTTTCCTATGTTCTCATTATCTTATAAACTGCACAGTTATCCCGGAGGCTCTTACCTCTTTAATTCTTCTAAAATTCTAACGAATCTTTCCTCACCTTTCATTCTTCCACCACATGCTGTTGTATTGTATTCCGCATAGCCTACATACCCAGGCACACCCTCATCAGCTGTGTCACACATACCTCACTGCTTAGCTGAGGACTGATTAGCTATCCCAACACATATAAACTAACTTTTAAGTGACTTACTCTGCAGCTTGGTCTCTTCCTAGGCTCTTAGAGAAGAAGTTGGGCTAGTGACAGTCTTTACTCACTCTTTAGCTTATATTTCTAGTGATTTTATTTATTCTTTCACATACTTATTGAATGTGTAATGAGGACTAGATGCTTGGGGATGTCTTTGAGAGATTCATATTCTTTAGGGGTCCATTTTATCTTCCCATGATGCAAGTAACTTGATCACAAGAAGAACATGAGGCTGTGCCTCAGTGGGCCCCAAATTGATGACAGTTGTTACTCTGGAATAGTTATTTGTTTGGTAAACATCACTGATACATGATGGAAGATCCATGCCATGCTGAGCTTTTAAGAAGGGGATATGCTGGATAAAAGAAAGGAATGAAGGTGAGATTACTAACATAGTTTATTACATACTAGTATATTATATTTATATGCATCATGTACTGGTAATTTAGCAGTCAGGCAGATGATCAGCATTCTTTGAATGTCTACTAAATGCCTGGCCTCTGGCAATGAGGTGCTTTGTATATGCCTTCTCATCTAATTCTAACATCTCCAGACATCTGTGTTACTATTTCCATTTATTATGTGAGAAAATAGAGACTCAGAAATACTAAGTATTTTGTCCAAATTCTCAGGGCAATAAATGGAGCAAGTTTCTACTTTTAAAATTATGTCCCATCACAATTGGGATAAGAGGAATTCTATAACTACTGAGGTATTTGGTTGAATTAAAACACCTATTTTCAGCAGATAAATAGAGCAGACTTCAGAAATTTGGTACATTAAAAAAAAGGTCTTATTGGAATAATAGAGAAAATCAATAAAACCAAAAGTTAGTTCTTTGAAAAGATCAGCAAAATAAAAAATCTTTAGCCAGACTGGCCATGGGGAAAAAAAAGAGAAGACTCAAATTACTAAAGCAGGAATGAAAAAGGAAGCATTACTATTGACCTTACAGAACTAAAAAGGGTGATAGAGGGATACTATAAACAATTGCATGACAGTAAGTCATATCACTTAGGTGAAATGGACAAATTCCTAGACACAAGCTATGACTCTGACTCAGGAAGAAATAGAAAATCTGAAAAAAATCTGTAACTAAGGAGATTAAGACAGTAATAAAAATAAAATGTCCTTTTACAAAGATGGCTTCACTAGTAAATTCTTAAAAAATATAAGAATTAACAACAATCCTTTACAAACTTTTCCAAAAAATAGAAGAGGGGAAACTACCTCCTAACTTATTTTTAAGCCATTATTACCTTGGTATCAAACTGGAAAAAGATATATAAAGAAAAGCAAACTATAGATAAATATCCCTATGAACATAGACAGAAAAAATCTTCAACAAAATACTAGCAATTCAAATCTAGCAGGATATAAAAAATTTATGTATCATAATCAACTGCAATTCATCTCAGTAATGCAACAATGGTTCATTATATGAAAGTCAAGCAACTGTTAATAGAATAAAGCAAAACAAAACAAAACAAAACACAAAAACCCATAGAATCATCTCAATAGATGAAGAAAAATCATTTAAAAAATTTTCAGCACAATAATGAAAAATATACCCCAATTAAAAATGGGTAAGAGATTTGAATAGGTATTTCTCCAAAGAAAATGAACAGTACGTACATGAAAAGATGCTGATTATCATTAGTCACTAAGGAAATGCAAATCAAAACCACACTGAGGTACACAGTGAGATATCTAGAATTAAAAAAAGCAAGTAAAAATACTAGTATATATGGAAATTTATTATAGTTATTGACTCACATGGTTATGGAGACTAAAAAGTGCTATAATTTGCCATGTGCAAGATGGGAAACCAGGAAAGCCAGTGATGTAATTCAGTTTGAGTCTGAAGGCCTGAGATCTGAGAGGCTATTGGTACAAGTCCTGAAATTTGAAGGCCTGAGAACCAGGAGCTCCAATATTTGAGGGCAGGAGAAGTTGGATGCCCCAATTTAATAAGAGAGAGAGAGAATTTGCCCTATCTCTGCCTATTTAGGCCCTCAACTGAGATGATGCCCATTGACATTCATGAGGAAGATCTTCTTTACTCAATCTACCAAATCACCAGAAACATCCTCATAGACGCACTCAGAAATAATATTTTACCAGCTATTTGTGCATTCTTTAATTCAGTCACATTTAGACAGAAAGTTAACTATCACAGTAAGGATGTGGAGAAATTGGACCCTATATGTTGCTGGTGGGAATGTAAAATGGTACAACTGTTGTGGAAAAGTTTTTCAAAGAGTTAAATATTTAATTATCATAGGGCCCAGAAATTTTACTCTTAGGTATATATCTAAGAAAATGGAAAACATGTGTTGACACAAAAGCTTGTACATAAATGTTCATAGCATTCTTCATAATAGCAAAAAAAACTGAAACAGTCCAAACATGTATCAATTGATGAATGGATAAGAAATATCTGGTACATATCCACACAATGAAATGTTATTCAGCAATAAAAAGGAATAAAATACTGTTACATATACCATGAACCTTGAAAACATGGTAAGCGAAGGAAGCCGGTCACAAAGGGCCACATATGACATCCCACTTTATAAAATGTTCAGAATAGGCAAATCCATAGAAACAAAGTGGATTAGTGTTTCCAGGAGCAAAGAAGAGGGAAGAAAGAGGAGTGACTGTTAGCCAGTACATTGTTTGTTTTGGGTGATGAAAATCTGCTGGAATTAGGTAATGCACAACCAGTAACTATACTGAGACCAAGACATGGAAACAACCAGTGTTCCTTAATAGATCATTGGATAAAGAAGATGTGGTAGATGTAAGTGATGGAATACTACTCAGCCATAAGAAAAGATGAGATATTTCTGCTTGCTATAGCATGGATAGATCTTGAGACTATCATGCTAAGCGATGTAAGTCAGACAGAAAAAGTCAAGAACCATATGATTTTACTCACATGTGGGATATAAAACTGAAAGCAACAAATGAATAACAAGACAAACAGAAACTCATAGATGGACGCAGACAACAGAGGGAGCAGTTAGTAAAGGATAAAAAGTGTCAAATATATGGTGGAGGAGGATTTGACTTTGGATAGTAAACACACAATACAATAATGTACAGATGATCTATATTGTACACTTGAAACATATATAATTTTATTAACTAATGTCACTCTAATAAATTTAATGTATTATGTGAATTATATCTTACTTTAGGACAATGGCTTTCTTGTAAGTTTCTTATTGTCAAGATAACTTTAAGTAATTATATAAGGGATATAAATCACATGTGTCAGGAGAACTTAGCCACATGGCTACTCCTAGTTCCAAGAGTTGGAGTGTGATTTTGGAACATGCAGTTCACCTACAAATCTGTTACTCAGATGGAAGGGGAGGATGGGTTTTTGTAGACAGCTGGTAACCTCCATCACAGAGCAGAGCTGGAACTGGAACCTTAGGTCTTTGTGTCCTGGTCCAATTTCTTTTTACCATACCATCTGTTTCTCTAAGAGACTGATTTCATAAGTGTAATCAGGCAAGCTGCTGAATATAGGCATATTTTAGAAACTAAAATAAGATTTGCCTGCTAATATTGGGACTGAGTAACCTTGGAAATGGCTAAACATTTATCTTTAAATATGCAAAGATTGCCCTCTTTAGGAAAGTGTGTATGAGTGTACAAATATAGGTACAATTTTAAAGGGAAAGAGCCAGTTCCAGAGAGCGTCCAGAGATCTAGGATTATACAACTTCCCTTAGAAGAATAGTGGGAAGTGGCCTTGTGTATTTTTTTGAACAAACATGCCATTCATTAGTCCTGACAGGCACCCATTGGTTTGGGTAAATCCAGGTCCATGTTATTGGCATGGCACCATCTGTTTGTTGAGTATACTGCACCATGTAGAGCTCCGAGTACTCAAGGGTCTTGATTTTTCCCCTTTACACTATGTTACGGCATGATAGGCCACCAGTTAGAGCTTGCAAGGGTTAGAAGCTCTGCTTGCATTAAAATTTTTTAATTTAAAAATTTAAAGGATTATTCATATTTACCTATTAAATTACAAAAGGTAAATTATAGCAAGAAACTTGGGAACAGAAATAAATAATTATTGCAGGGAGTTCTGAAAATTGTTTAGGGCCTGAAAACTCAAATGTTTATAGGCAGGTAATTTTGAATGGATGAGAGTATGATTATCGGGAATCATGGCAAAACAGATTGTAGAGGCCCTGCCTTAAGACATTAAACAATGACAACATCAACAAGAAACAAACACCTGCATGTGGGCCAATTAAAACCCATGTGGGGCTAAGTTTAGCCTGGAGGCCACCAGTTTATGGCAACCACCTGACTGGATCATAATATAGCAGTATGGAACAAGGAGTTTAAAACTTGACATGTTATTAAAAAGGCAATGCAGGAAGTGAAGAAATTAATTGGGACATAAAATGTTCTCTGCTTTTTCAAAGAAAAAAAACTGGTCTGTATTTGGAAAATGATTCAAATTATGATATAACTATGTAACTGTTTAAAGCACAGAAATAGATAGAAAGTGCCAGCGCATAGAAATATACCTATGTGAAAATTAAGTGAGAGCAGAATGCAAAATTATAAATGTAAATGAGTTATAATGTATGTTAACAAAAATTGGGGAAAAATGTGGAGCAATGTAAATAATTTGACAGCCATCAGATTTCTTTTTTCTGAAAAGAAGCTTAAATTCACCATGAAGAAAAAGACAATGCAGACCATCTCTATGAAAAACAGCAGTAAAATATCTAATTGTCTTTTGGATTAGCTGGAGTATGATTGTTTCAATAGTTATGGCTTTGTCCTATAAAAAAAAAAGTGGCCATTTTTACCTGAAAGAGATGGCTTGACTACTTTCGCTTTAATACACTGATATTTTGTTTCTGCCTTAGAATTCTATTTTATTTTTTTCTTCTTCACTCTATTTTATAAATATGGATCCAAAGAAAGTGGCTCCAGTCCCAAACTTCTTTTTTTAAATTTAATAAATATTTATTGTTCAGATTATTACTATTTTTCCTCTTTTCCCCCATAGCTCCCCTACATACGGTTCCCACCCACTCTCTGTCCTTACCTCACCTCCCATTGTCCTAATCCATAGGTGTACGATTTTTGTCCTGTCTCTATCAGCATCCTCCTCATCCCTTTCCTCTGAGAATTGTCAGTCCACTCCCTTTCTGTGCCCCTAATTCTGTTATATTCACAAGTTTATTCTGTTCATCAGATTTTTTATTCACTTGAATTTTAGATTCACTTGTTGATAGATATGTTTGTTCATAATTTATATTTTTACCTTTTTCTTCTTCTTCTTCTTCTTAAAGAGTACCTTTTAGCATTTCATATAATACTGGTTTGAACTCCTTTAGTTTTTTATCTGTGAAGCTCTTTATCTGCCCTTCAATTCTGAATGATAGCTTTGCTGGGCAGAATAATCTTGGTTGTAGGTTCTTACTATTCATCACGTTGAATATTTCTTGCCACTCCAGTCTGGCCTGCATAGTTGCTGTTGAGAACTCAAATTACAATCATATGGGTGCTCCCTTGTAGGTAACTAACTGCTTTTCTCTTGCTGATTTTAATATTCTCTCTGTCTTTTGCTCTTGGCATTTTAATTGTGATGTGTCTTGGTGTGGTCCTCTTAGGATTCCTTTTGTTTGGGATTCTGTGCACTTTCTGATCTTGTAAGTCTATTTCTTTTACCAGGTGGGGGAAGTTTTCAGTCATTATTTCTTTAAATAGGTTTTCAGTATCTTGCTCTCTCTCTGCTTCTGGCATCCCTATAATTCTCATGTTGTTTTGTTTGAAGTTGTCCCAGGGTTCCTTACACTATCTTCAAATTTTTGGATTTTTTTTTTCTTTTTGCTTTTCCAGTTGAGTGTTTTCTGCATCTTTTTTTAAAAATTAAATCTTTATTATTCAGATTATTACATTTGTTTATCTTTTTTCCCCTCCATAACTCCCCTCCACCCGGCTCCCACCCCTCTCTCTACCCTTACCTCCCTCCCGTTGACCTCATCCATAGGTGTATGATTTTTGTCCAGTCTCTCCCTGTATACGCCTCATCCCTTTTCCCCTGAGAATTATCAGTCCACTCCCTTTCTGTGCTCCAGATTCTATTATATTCACCAGTTTATTCTGTTCATCAAATTTTTAATTCATTTAATTTTTAGATTCACTTGTTGATAGATATGTATTTGTTGTTCATAATTTTTTGTCTTTTACCTTTTTCTTCTTCTTCTTAAAGAGTACCTTTCACCATTTCATGTAATACTGGTTTGGAGTTGATGAAATCCTTTAGCTTTTTCTTATCTGTGAAGCTCTTTATCTGCCCTTCAATTCTGAATGATAGCTTTGCTGGATAGTGTATTCTTGGTTGTAGGTTCTTGCTGTTCATCACGTTGAATATTTCTTGCCACTCCCGTCTGGCCTGCATTGTTTCTGTTCAGAAATCATCTCTTGTAGGTAATGAACTGTTTTTCTCTTGCTGCTTTTAATATTCTCTCTCTGTCTTTTGCTCTTGGTATTTTAATTATGATGTGTCTTGGTGTAGTCCTCTTTGGATTCCTTTTATATGGGGTTCTGTGTGCTTCCTGGACTTATAAGTCTATTTCTTTCACCAGATGTGGGAAGTTTTCAGTCATTATTTCTTTAAATAGGTTTTCAGTATCTTGCTCTCTCTCTTCTTCTGGCACCCCCATAATTCTGATGTTGGTACGCTTGAAGCTGTCCCAGAGGCTCCTTACATTATCTTCACATTTTTGGATTCTTTTCTTTTCTTGCTTTTCCATTTGAGTGTTTTTTGATTCTTTATATTTCAAAATTTTGACTTGATTCTTGCCCTCCTCTAGTCTGCTGTTAGGACTCTGTATAATATTTTTTATTTCAGTCAGTGTATGTTTAATTTCTAGTTGATCCTTTTCCATCTCTAGTTGGATCTTTGCCATCTCTAGTTGGTTCTTTTTCATCTCTAGTTGGTCCTTTTTCATCTTCTCTTGGGTCTCGCTAAGTTTATTCAACTTTTCTAGGATATTCTTGAAAAACCTTATAAGCATGGTTTTGAACTCTATATCCGGTCATTTATTTTCCTCCATTTCTTTTGTTTGTGATCCCTTCCCTTGTCTCGGCATTTTCACTATGCCCGGAGAACTTCTGTATTGGATTCAGCCTTATGATATCAGACTTGCAAAACTGCAAAAGCCTCTCTGTTGAGCTTGGGATGGGTGGAGTCTCAGGGCTTAAGGGAGCGCCTTACCTTCCAGTTGGCCCCGCCCTCCATGGCCCCTGAGTCTCACATGACTGGGTAATCACTGGAGCGGTCCTTGTGACATGTTCTCTCTCTCTCTCTCTCTCTCTCTCTCTCTCTCTCTCTCTCTCAGTGCCTCTAGACTGCTGCCCCTCCGGGTCCCCTGCACTCCGGGACCTCTCCAGTTTGGGTCCATAGGGTTTTGCCCGAAACTGGGGTTTAATGGAATTAGAAGTGGCACAGTGGGGGCGTCTGTCTCCCACTCACTCATGAAAGCCAGCAGCACAATCAGAAGTCGGTCCTCTGCGTGAAGTGCCATGTGCACCACCAGACTTCTGATATTTTGCGACTCCCCTAAATTTCCATGCATTTCTCCTCCTTCACAGTCCAAACTCCCCCGGTATGAGTTTTGGCTGGATCTGGGGTTTAGTTTCGTAGGCTAAGGAGTTCAATGCCTTTGAGAATCTCCGTCTCCTGTGTCCCTCCCGCCAGAGAAAGCCAGCCAGGTTCTCTGGCACCCCCGCTCGCGTGCATCTCCATATCTCAGCTTTTTGGCAGCTCCTCTGGGTCTCTGTGAGCCCCTTTCTTTCCTTCTAGTTGTAGAATTTCCACTCTGGCAGCTTTTCTGTGATTCTGGATGATGTCCATTTTGTCTTTTAGTTGTAGTTTTGAAATTGTTGTGCCAGGCAGCAGTGTAAGTGTTTACCTATGCCGCCATCTTGGATTCTCTCTGTTTTCTGCATCTTTGTATTTCAAATATTTGACTTGATTCTTGTATTTCTCTAGTCTGCTATTAGGTCTTTTTATAATATTTTTTATTTCAGTCAGTGTATGTTTAATTTCTAGTTGATCCTTTTTCATATCCTGAAGGGTCTCACTAAATTTATTGGCCTTTTCTAGGAATTTCTTGAAAAACCTTATAACTGTGGTTTTGAATTCTATATCCAGTCATTTGTTTTTCTTCATTTCTTTCGTTTGTGATGTTTCTTTGTCTCCACATTTTCGCTGCTTCCCTGAGTTAGTAGAGTAGCTTTGTGTGCTAGGTGTTCTATATGACCCTGTATCTCATGTGTTACTTGAAGTGGAGACTCTTGGTGCACCCCTTTGTGGACTGTGTGTACAGCCTTGTTGTAGTTAAGTCTTGATTGTTGTTGGTATCACTGGGGGGAATTGACCTCCAGGCCAATTTGCTGTGAGGACCAGCTTTGTCTATGCCAGGAGAACTTCTGTCCTGGAGAGAGCCTTATGAGACAAGACTTGCAAAATTGCAAAAGCCTCTGTGCTCAACTTGGATGGGGTGGAGTCTTAGGGCTGAGCAGACAGCCTTGGCTTCCCTTCAGTCCTGCCCTAGAGGGCCCCTGAGTCTCATTGTCCCTCGGTAATTGCTGCAATTCTCTCTGTGTGCACTTGCATACGTGCCTCCAGACCTTTGCCTTTGGTGGCTCCCCTGAGTTTCTGTGCACTCCAGGGACCTGTATGAGTCTGGGTCCCCAGGGTCTTGCCTGAAACGGGTTCAATACAGTTAGAACTGGAGTTCAGCACAGTTAGGAGGTTCTGTCTTCCTCCCACTAGAGAAGGCCAGCAGCACACTCAGCAGTCAGACCTCTCTGCGTGCACTTGCATGCATGCCTCCATACCTTTGCCTTTGGCAGCTCCCCTGAGTTTCTGTGCACTCCTCTGTTTTCCTGACAGTCCAGACTCCCCCTGTATGAGTCTTGCCTGGAACTGGGGTTCAATGCAGTTAGAACTGGGTTTAGTGCATTGGGAGTTTCTGTCTCCCTCCCCCTAGAGAAAGCCAGCCAGGTACTCTGCCATCTGTCCTCTCCACACGCGTACCTCAGCTTTTTGCAGCTTCTCTGAGTCTCCGTGAGCCCCTCCCTCTCTTTTCTTCTAGTTGTAGAATTTCCACTCAGCCAGCTTTCCTGTGGTTCTGGATGATGTCTGTTCTGCCTTTTAGCTGTAGTTTTGAAATTGTGTGCAAGTCAGCAGTTTAGGTGTTCACCAATGCCACCAATCCCAAACTTTTTGAATGAACCATTCCTTTAATGCCATTCATGAGGAGGGAAGTCCCTGGGGGCAATGTCAAGATGTTTCAGGTTCTTTGGCTTCAGCATACCCCAGACTTTGCTTCAGATTCTGGGGTTTCCAGAATGTGGCCACCACCCAGAGTGGAGTATCCATGGTGGTTGCCATTCGATGCTTGTGCTTGGCCAGCAGCTCCTGAAATGTCTGGGGCATTGTTGTTACTCATTGGTGTGATGAGGGCCTAACAGTCTTCCTCTTGTGCTCCCTTCTCACACAGCCCATAAATCAGTGGCAGCTTTTGCAGGAATCTGGGATAAAGACAGATTTCTTGTCTTTTTGAGCCTCAGGTATAACTGCTACAGGGTCTGGGACTGGATTTTGTGTCATAGGCCAATTATAGCTTGGTTGGTGGGGCATTATTTGGAAACTTGGAGTGATTTAAAAGAGTTCAGATTCAGCAACTCTTTGAAACAAAAGTAAAGGTTACTTTCTGTTCTAATGGGGGGCAAGGGTTGATCATGGGTATTGCTCTCAGGTTAGTTTCTATTAAGATTTCACTTCTTGGTTGCTTCATCGTTACTGAACTTTTTTAGAAGTTGCTCCACAACACTGATTTTGTACAATAACTCAACATATCTGTGAATGATTACTAAAGTGACTTAATTCTACTCTGTGCCAGCAATCCAGGTCTAGAGGTATATAAATCACTTTCTTTGGTTGAGCCAAGATGGATGTTTTTGCAAGGATCTTGGCTGGAGATCCTGAGCCTAATTGCAGATGGCTTTACTGACATAAAGCATAGTTCACTGGTCTGTTTTTCTATGGCATCCCTTCTGACTTAGTGTTAGACTACTGCATTCAGACTGTATTTTGTGGTCATTTTGAGTTGGCCCCATTGCTGCTTTGTGTGTGATTCTTAGTTTCTTTAGAGCATATTTGCCTGCAGTCATCACTGTGGTCCCAGTAATCTGGTTCCTGAATGAGAAGTACATTTCTTTATCTGCTCACAGCTACTGGTGTCTCTTGCTTGGAAGATTTTAATAGCTGGTAAATGGTGTCCCTAAATCCATTCTGCCTCCCTGCAATCCATTCTCCTTTTTGTAGCCAGAGTTGTCTTTTAGAAATACAAATCTGATCTCATCACCCTTTAGCTTAAAAGCTTCTGTGCCTTCCAGTGGCCTTTAGGCTGCACAGAAAAACCTTCCCAGGTCCCGCCTCTCCCTAGCCTCTCTCTGGGGGCTCCCAGTTCTCTGTGCTATGGGCATCTGAGTCTTCTTGTGGTTTTTCACTTGGGCCTTCTCCTTTCACCACACATTGTCCTCTCTGTAGCAAGGTTCTGCTTCTTTCTTTTCCTCTTTCCTTCTTTGAGACCAGTCCTCTCCCCTCAGCTGTCATCTAAGCTCTCCCCTGACATCCAAGCTCCTAATATTGCATACCTATTCTCCCTAGCACTCATTTCTGTTTAAAGTTTACCTTTATTTGTGTGACTCTTGGATTAAGACCTGTTTCTACATAAACCAATAAACTCCACAAGTGTGGGCTGTATCTTTTTGGCTGAGAGAGGGGCTTATTATTGCCAGCTTGTAACACATGCTGTAAGTGTTTATAAATATTTACTAGAGGCTTGGTGCATGAATTGGTTCATGGGTGGGGTCCGGCAGGCCAGGAGGAGGAGCCGCAGGAGGTTGGCTGGCCGGCCCTGCCCCCAATCTGGCCAGTTGGCTGGCTGGCTGCAGTGGGTGTCATAGTGACCAATCAAATGGCCATGATTTCTTCTGGAAACTTTATGGCTCTGCCTCATGTAAGTCATCACTCCATCTATGACTTCTTCCCTAGCCAGCCTACCTCTATCTAAAGGCTCTACCTTTATCTAGTTTTCTCAGCGTTATTAAAAGGCATCTGGGCTTAGTCTTCTAGTGACCAGATATGCAAACCTTCTTTCTTCCTCTAAAGCCATCCTTTCCTCTGACTGAGGAATCCTACAGCCCTGACCATTATTCCAGGTTCCCTTGGTGACATCTCCTAATGAACTCTCATTTAGGAGCCTTTCTGAACTACAACTCCAAGCTAGGAGCATGTGACACCCACAGTCTCAGCAATAGCATCAATAAAAGAGATTGATTTTTCAATGATAATGACAGTAATTAAGGGTCCTGCATTAATTGGTTTTTGCCTCTTAAACAACAATTAAACTCACTTGTCTCATTGCTGCAGTTTACCATCTCTTCTGCCATGACAAAGGAATTGCATTCTTAAGAAATTTTACATTCTCAAAAGTCATGATATAAAAACAATAGCTTGACTAGGAAAAAAGGGGATAGGGATTGGTCAGGATTAGACTCAAAATAAAGATATTTTTTCCTACAGATTTGTTTTTCTAATAAAGCTTGAAAAAAACAGCTCTGCAAATATTAGTAAAGCCCATCACTGCAAAAATCTTAGTGTTGCACTACATGGAACATTTGCTCCCAAATAAGTCTTTGTTTCCTATCATTGCTTGCACAGAACCTTTACACCTTTCTGCCTCTTTGATTACCCAATTGCTATAATGAGTCAAACACCAAGCCTCCCAAACCAACCAGCTTTTACAGACAACAGTTTCTCTGATGCTAAGTGGGTAGTTCCAGATCTAGTATAATAATGGTACATGTGTAATGCTTCTCTTATTTATTCCATTTACTTTAAAAACGAACAATCTGTAATTTTCTCAGATCTGGACAGCCTACATCAAACAGTCACACATGTGTTTTAATGTTCACCCGACTCAGGTGATGCAGGCCCAGTGTGTCAAAACAGAAACTGAATTCTACCGCCGCAGTCGCAGCGAGATAGTGGCCGGAAAAGGGCACACCATGGGGGCACTGTATTGGCAGCTGAATGACATCTGGCAGGCTCCTTCCTGGGCCTCTCTGGGTAAGTGTTTCAACATTCCTTGTGTGTGTGTGAGAGAGAAAGCAATCCTTGTGGAGAGAGGCGCTGAGAAAACCCAGAGGTTGAGGTGAGGAGACAGCAGTTAGTCAATGAACTGGAACCCTCCCCCACTCCCTTCACAGTCTTTCCAGGAGCCTTGCTATGAGTTCTGTGCTGTGCAATGTCACAAAAGCAGGCTAACGATGTGGGTAGGTTCATGCACAGAGATCTGTTATGTGTCATTATTATTGCTTAGATTTGAATTTATTTAAGAGCCTTTCCAAGGCAAAGGGGCATTTACTTATGCATCTTTTCTTCTGTTTAGGAAACATCAACCATGTGAAAGGTTGGCCCCACTAACTGTTAAAATGTCCCTTTGCTTGATTCCCATTTAAGACCATGAAGTCATCTTTATTCTGCCCTATTATCTCTTGAAAGGGGAGGAAGTAGAGTCAGAAGTCCAAGTACAAAGGGTTCTAAATTGAAGCAGTCCAACTAGCAATAGGTGAGATGACTGGCATGGCACTTGCAGTTTAAATTATTCTGCTTTAGTGCATGAAAAACCATCCAGAAGTAGTGGCCTTCACCAGAGGTGGTTTGAAGTTTAATACCAACAAAAGTTTGAGGTAAAAAATGAAGCAAAGCAGTGAAGTAAAAAGGCCATGTTGCTGGGTAAGGCTCATAAGCCAGCTATGGATACAAATCTAAAATCCATTCACCACAGGCTTTGATTAGTGCCAGGTCACCTCTTGAGGGGAACTGGAGTTTCGATCAAGTTTATCTGGCTAAGCTCTTTATCAGTTCCAACCAGAAAAAAGGGTATTGGATGAGAATCACAGGTAGAGCATGGGGGGAATAGCCCTTAACACAGGATGAAGATATACTGTTTAGAGACACTTGGGCAGTATTTACTTATTACTTATTAGAGGCCCAATCTCATGAGGAGGCGCCCCACCTTTTGCCTCCCACCTCCTGCAGCTGCGAGGAGGCGCCCTGCCTCCTCGAATGGCCAGCTTCATGCTCCTTGCTGTGCATGTAGCCTCCTGCTGATCAGTCTTTATGGTGTGACAACCATTAGCATATAAGCTCTTTGTTATATAGGATAGAGGAAGGGAGAGGGAGAGAAACATCCACGTGAGAGCGAAACATCAATCAATTGCCTTCTCCATGTATTGAGCTTGCAATCTGGGCATATGTCCTGACCAGGATTTGAACCAGCAACCTTTTGGCACATGGGTTGACCAACTGAGCCACACCGGCCAGGGTGATATGTTTTTTAGTTTGTGGGGTTAGCATACTAGACTTGCCAATGGGGCACAGCATTCTACAGGTCCTTGGCAACTTGTACATGAGGAACTGCCCTTACTTGTTGGTTGGGTGTTCTCCAGTCGGGACTTGCCAGCCACATTAGTGAGAGTGTGTGTTTTGTCTCACTCAGAGGACTTGTGCTCATGGGAACAGAAGAGTTCTAAATCATTCTTACAAAGGAGTATTCATAACAGGTGTTCACTGCCAGTGCCACTGGTTTCCTTCTTCTTGTGTGGATAGTAAAAAGGAGCGTGGGTGCCCTGAGCTCCCCGAAGCAAGGAGTCAGCCCTGGGCCCAAAAGATGGCCTGTGGCATGTTTGACTTAACTGTCTGAGCCCCTGTTTCCCATTTGAAAAATGGATGTTAAGGTGTGCCTTACCCAGATGTGAGGATGACATGTGGTAACGTTCAGAATGCTCAGAGCCTCAACAAACGTGGGCTCCTGATCTTTGTGGGTCTTCCTTCCACTCTCAGTCTTTAGAATCATGACAGATTCCAACCTACCGGGCCACGTGGGTAATGGTTCTGACTGCTTGACCCTGCCTACCTCCTAACTTTCCTAACTTTTTTAGAATACGGAGGAAAGTGGAAAATGCTTCATTACTTTGCTCGGCATTTCTTCGCGCCATTGTGGCCAGTGGGTTTTGAGGATAAAGGAGTGTTTTTCATCTATGGGGTGTCAGATCTTCACTCAAACCAGACCGTGGCGCTCACTGTAAGTTGATTGCATTTTCTCTCTGTGGTAGAGAGTTTTAGATTATTTTTTTAGTTATTTGGTGCTTTTTCTTTGGGGAAATAGAGAAGAGATATTAATTTGTATCAAAGTGTTTTTAGTGTCTGGAGTAGAAAATGGGCTGTCCTGGAGTCAGCATACCCCTTTTCAGGGTGAAACTGCTGTTTATTTTGTGACTTTAATTTCTTAGTGTCTTAATTTCTTAGTGATTCAATTTCCTCATCTGTAAAATGATACCAGTCTATTGTCTTAAAAAAATGTTTATTGATTTCAGAGCAGAAGGGAAAAGGAAAGAGAGAAACATCAATGATGAGAGAGAATCATTGATGAGTTACTTCCTACATGCCCCCCACTTTAGGGGACCAAGCCTGAAACCCAGGCATGTGCCCTGAACAGGAATTGAACCCTGACCTCCATGTTCATAGGTTGATGCTCAACAACTGAGCAACAGCAGCCAGGCAAGACTGTGGTATTTTCTAAAAGGCTTTCTATGGGTAGAGGATAAAAGAATTAGATGCAACTGAATTATAAAGTGCCACTTAAATGTAAGCTTACTGATAATTATAGAAGGCAGGAAATAGCTTTGTTGAGAATGCATACATGGAAAAGTAAACTTGGATCGAAAACAATGCTAGGCGAAAAGAAAAGGTAGAAACTCAAGTCTTGGGCTCTACAATTTGGAGGACATTGAGCACAGGCCATGCTTATGGAATAATGACGGTGCCTGGGTACTGTGCTTCATTCAATTCTCACAGCAATCCGTGAAGTTAGTGCTGCTATTATGCTCCCATTATGAAGGAAGAAACAGAGACTCTGAGACCCCGATGAACTTGCATAGTTACACAGCTAGTACAGTACTTGGTGGGGCTGAGGTTAAACCCAGGTTTCCTAGTCTCTTAACCACTCCTGCTATTCTGCCTTTCATCAATGGTTTCTACTGTTTTCCTCTAAAAAGTGGTAACCCAGCAATGTTTGCTTCTGTTCTGTGTTGTTTCTCCACAGGTCAGAGTGCACAGGTGGAGTTCCCTGGAGCCTGTGTGCTCTCGCAGGACCCTGAATTTTGTGATGAGAGCAGAGAAGGCTGTCCTCCTCTATCAGGAGTCGGTGTCTGAAATGCTGCAGAGATGTGGGCATTGTACACGGCAAAGCTGTGTGGTCTCCTTTTACCTGTCAGCCAAGAGCAAACCCTTGAGCTCAACCAACTATCACTTCCTGTCCTCACTGAAGGAGGCTGAGGGGCTCCAGAAGGCAAACATCACTGTAAGCACCGGTCGTGGGGTCACCGTGGCCTCCGGAGCTGCCCTGCTCCGGGGCAGGCGCTCGGCATCTTGCTGTTTGCTAACTTTTTCCTCGGAACAGAGTTTCCCCAAGGCCTGGAAATTTTGGCTCCTTCCCACTGGAAGCAAAGGCCAAATGGTTTTTATTTCTAATTCAGCATTTGTCAAAAGTTTTTGGTTCCTGCTACTCCTGCTGTCCCATCAGCCCTCCCTCATGGGCTCTCGCAGTGGAGGGAGAGGCATCAGAGTCTTCAGGGATTCTCTCTCCTCCCCACTCCTCCCTCTCCCCGCCCCCTCCACCTAAGAGTGCCAAACTTGGTCCTGGGGTTTCAGTGCACCAACCCCGAAGTGTTATTGTTGATGTAAGAAATGGTCAAACCTGTAGAGAATTTTCATAAGAGTTTATTTGAGCCAAATTGATGATTCATGCCGAGAAGCAAGATTTTAAATGCTCCAGAGAATAACAGCTTGGCAGCTTCTTTTATGCATATGAAATTAAGGGGTGGGGGGACAAGGAAGATTGCATGAAGGTGGGAGGAAGCAGCACAGGGATTGTGTTACAGGATAGTTAACAAGATTGTGTGCTGTCTGGAGTGATAATACCCTTCCAGGTGAGTACTGCTGGTCTGTCTGTCTGTCTGTATGTATGTATGTATGTAATTTAATCTAATCTATCTATCCATAGATAGTTACTGGTTAACAAAATCATACAGGTTTCAAGTGCACAATTCCACAACACATCATCTGTATACTGTATGGTGTGTTCATCATCCCAAGTCGAGTCTCCTTCCATCACTTCTGGTTTTTCAAAGGTGTGTTAGTTAACCTAGATATACTGCAATGATGGGCAGAGTTTACTTAAGGCAAAGATAAACCTTTTCCTAAAGACGTTATAGGTGTGGGTGTGACCACCTACCATGACCTGCCCAGTTAGGGATTGATGACCAGATCCCCCTGTGAAGTTACTTTCCCATTTCTCATCCACTTTATCATCTGTGTTTACAAGTGAGCAAACAAGTCTAGAGGGACTGACACGCTCCAGGAACATGCTCAGGAGATTTTAAGTAGAGTCGATTAATCTTTAAAAGTTTCATTCTATGCTCCTTGATTTATTGCTGCAAAGTAGCTTAATTATCAAATCCCTTTATAATTGCCAAAAAAACAATGGCATGAGTAGGCTGTGTTGTTATAAAAACTGTGCAGCTGGGGAATTTGGAATCTCTTTAGTGGATTGAAACCCTGTCCTTTGTTTTCCTCCTACACATAGTGATTGAAAATATTTTTCTAGAAAGGGCCATTCTCTAGTTTTAGCTGATTTTAAATGTGTCTGACCCTTTACTTCATTGAGAAGCCTTAAGTGGGAGGATTAATTTACTTTAGAACAGTGGTTCTCAACCTTTCTAATGCCGAGACCCTTGAATACAGTTCCTCATGAGGTTGTGATCCCCAACCATAGAATTATTTTCGTTGCTTCTTCATAACTGTAATTTTGCCACTGTTAATGAATCGTAATGTAAATATCTGTATTTTCTGATGGCTTTAGGCGACCCCTGTGTTTTGGTCGTTCGATCCCCGCCGGGGTTGCGACCCACAGGTTGAGAACCACTGCTTTAGAAGTTCTGATATAGAAATTCTTAATCCTTGATTTGAAAACATATATCTCCTTTCCTAGTAATGAAAGATTCATGTAACAAAATCTAAGTTATCTGTAACAACAAGAAGGAAATGACATATATTTAAGTAGCTTCTTTCCAGAAAAGAAAAACAAAAACAAAAACAATCCCACTGTGTAGCAGACTAGACCTCAGATTTTGAAAACAATTCTTTTCTCTTTCCTCAGCTAAGCCTTCCTTATCTTGGGATAATGCATGGTGGGAGAGAAGTAGGACTTCTTTATTTTTCCTACCTCATTTGAATTTCAGTGAGACTTGCCTTTCCTAAAGATACCATAACAACAACGACATAGCATTTATTTCAGGCTTAACATTGGCCAGGCACGTGGGTATCCTGTCCCCAGGTGGATGCAACATTTGTTTTCTCTGCCTCCCTGAAGACAGGGTGCAAGCTTGAGCCCCAGGCTCCATAATCAGATGCATTGAAATGAGATTCCAGGTGGAAGAAGGCAACAAGAGTGAGCAGGTACCAGAGTCGCTTCCGGCCTCGGCCTTGGCAGTGACTGGGGCCTCCGTAGCAGCCGTGTGGGCTGGCCCGGGCCAGCTGTGTGAATCACATGCTGTGACTTCTTTACTGCAACAGGTGGATGATTGATTTGGGAATCTGACAGCTTCAAGCCTGAATCTCTATCTGCGAGCTACCTAATATACGTACTTTGTTTTCATTTCTGCTTCTTTCACAGTAGGTTTGTTTTATTGTTTGTAGCTCAGAACTCTGAATGGCAGGCAATCAGACAAATGTGTAAGGCTAAGGTTATGTATAGTAAAAATTCTCCTTTGAAATCCTTGATGCCACACATAACATGTAATGCCAGACCTATGGTGTGGCATGTACCCATGCTAAGGACTTGTATTTCATGACGAAGGCTGAGCTTGGATGACCAGGTCACACTCATCCATACTTTCTCAGAGAGGCTCTCGAACTCCCGCCTCTAGAGCTGAGCTCAGCCTCACAGTGCACACGCTACTCAATGCCAAATGACAAGATTTAAACTGTGCCTTTGTTTGCAGATACTATGTGGGTTCACACATCTTAAAAGTGCTCATGATCGTAGCTTTGCAGTTCTCTGTAATGAAGAAGAGAAAGCTCTCATGCTAGACCTTCTGTAGATGCCTGGCAGGCTGCTGTCTAGGTTTCTGGGTCTTTTCGGAGGAGTAGGAGGTGAGCTCCAGGTTGTGCTCTGTGGCTGGCTCCAGATAGATCCTGAGAAAGTCATTAAATGGCCCAGCAGTTATGCAAAAATGTTCCTCTCTCGATATCCTGAGAAACACTGTAAATGATATAAAGCTTTGAGCTTCTCGTGAAATAGTCTCTCCAATAATAGGAGACCACACATTTCTGCACTTGGTTGGAGATTACAATTTGGTCATTTCCCAGAGCCTTAACACATTCCCATGTATGTCTCAGTATCTGACACAGTGCATGGAATGAATGACTTTAGCGGCTGGTGAACCAAAGCTGTAGGAAATATACTCCCTGTTAGGCACACATGAACATGCTCTGATAGGCGTCGGGTATGGAACGAAGAGCTCATCTCTCATCCTTCACTTCATTTATCTTTTTCCTTCAGACCATCATCTCTCGGCACAAGAACACCTTTGTGTTTGACCTGGAAACCTCGGCGGTGGCGCCCTTTGTGTGGTTGGATGTAGGAAGCATCCCGGGGAGATTCAGCGACAATGGTTTCCTCATGACTAAGAAGATGCGCAGTGTATTCTTTTACCCCTGGAGGCCCACCAGCAAGAGTGAGTTGGAGAAATCTCTTCATGTGACTTCCTTGGCTGATATTTAAGGGAATCCAGCTACTTTCAAAAGCACTTCTGAGCCACCCGCGAGAGCTACAGGCAGCCAGAGACCAGCGAAGGAGCCGGAAGCAGTCCGCCTGCTGCCAAGCCTCTGATGCATCGCTCCCAGGGGTGTGCACAGCCGTCTCAGGAAGGGCTGTGTACTCGGGGCCCCTCCAGCCAGCTGTGCCAGGTCGGTGTTGTGAGGTTTCCCCTTTTAGCTTCACCACCACACGAGCCAGTTATAACCCAACTGCCCCTCCCTACCCAGAGAAGGATGTCTGCACAGGCCAGCCTCTGGGGAACCACAGGAACATGACCACAGGGCTTCCGATTTGGCTCAATCCAAGGAGCTTTGCAATTCAGAGGAGTTAGATTTAGACTGTTGACTCTGGCGGAAAAGTGGTGATCTTTTTAATTTGGGTTTAAATCATTTTACCTCTATTGATTAATTATAAGAGGCTACACATTCCTTTATTACGCATGATCATGTTCATAAAATTACACTGATAAAGTAAATGGGGAAAATTGTTAATACATTGTAATAATTTGGTAAATGTTTATAGGGATTTTTTTGTACTGCTTTTGCAACGTTCTATAAGTTTGAAATCATATAAAAAATTAAAATGTACATACATTGCATTAAGTGGCTTATTGTATCTGTGGTTTATTTAATCATTCCATAAACATTCAATTGTGCCCTCTACTGTGCTGGCCATTAAATTTTCATTTAGCTCTGGCCAAGTTTTTATTCTAGTTGATAAACTGGGAAAGTTTGGAGAATTGACCAAGATATTTAAGGGCTTTTCTCTGTGAAGAATCATATAGTTTTTTACAAAATGGACCACCATTGAGAGTTTAGCTTTAAAACCAAGACTGATTGGGTAATAGATTTGGTTTTAATAATGAGAAGCTTGAGATATGGTTCAGTAACAAAAAAGAAAAGAAATTCAGATAATCCAGGCCTTTCATTCAACATCTAAGAGTTTCCTCATTTTATGTTGTTATTTACATATACATTGAGTGGCCAGATTATTATGATCTCTGAATGCATAATAATCTGGCCACTCTATATATATCCTATATAATAAAAGGCTAATGTGCAAATTGTCCCCTCAACTAGGAGTTCGACCAGCAGCCAGGCTGGCCAACCGCCCATGTCCTTTTCCCCTGGCCAGGCTGGCTGGACCCCACCCATACATGAATTCATGTACCGGGTCTCTAATACACACACACACACACACACACACACACACACACACACACACACAGAGTGACCAGATTATTATGATCTCTGAATGCACAATAATCTGGCCACTCAGTGTGTGTGTGTGTGTGTGTGTGTGTGTGTGTGTGTGTGTATCTATGATAATAAAAGGGTAATATGCAAATTAATCATGACATCCCCCAAGGTATCCTGGATTGGAGATGGTGCAGGATAGGATGAAGGGACCCCCTCACCCATGCACGAATTTCATGCTCGAGCTTCTAGTCCTATCTAATAAGAGCCAAATATGCTAAGTGTCCAACCATTTGTTTGACCGTTTAACCAGTCTCTATGATGCACACTGACCACCAAGAGGTAGACACTCCGACCAGTAGGTTAGCTTGCTGCTGGGGTCCAGCCAATTGGGACTGGGCAAGACTAGTGGACATGCCCTGGAGCCAACCTTCTGTGGTCCCCACCCATGCACGAATTCATGCACTAGGCCTCTAATCTCAACCTCTCTCTCTCTCCCCCCCCCCCCCCCTCTCTCTCTCTCTCTCACACACACACACACACACACACACACACACACACACACACACTGAGTGGCCAGATTATTGTGCATTCAGAGATCATAATAATCTGGCCACTCAGTGTATATATGAATATTATGAGGGACTGGGACTCAGAAGATTCTTACTCTGATAAATATTACTGGTACATCATTTTCTTGTCACTGTTGAAATCCCGTTTTATCACACTGCTGCTGGGGGACAGGAGGATACTCTTCTCTATAAAACTAGAGAATATTCTCTGGCTGGTGCCCTGTGGGGCTTCAAAGTTGTTGAGCCAGAATTTACATCACAGTTCTGCCTTACCTAGTTCTGTGAACTTGATCAAGTTATTTCACTTCTGTGTTTAGATTTCTTCTGGTAAAATGGGAATACACACTCACCTTGTATGTTTGTTTTAAGGAATAAACTAAAAAAATTTAGCTGAAGGAATGTAAATGGAAGCAATATACTGGAGTGTGTGCCCTAGAGATTGCAGGGTTTCCAGCCACACTTCTCTGCATCAGAATCCAGGGTCTGAGACTTACTGTCTGTGTGACCTTGGGCAACCCCTTGACCTTCTGGACTTCGGTTTTCTCATCTGTAAAATGGAGCTAATAATCTCTAACCATCAAAGGGAGGACTAAACAGAATCTGGAACAAAATATGTGCTAAGTAAATGGTGGTAGTACTTTTTAAACATAATAGGCATTGTCACTCAATCAGTCCATGAAGCTATAGCAAAAATATAGTGAATAAAGGTGAATGTCTTTAAAAAAAAATTAAGAGTGGAAAAGGATATCAGAGAGGAATGAATTTTTAAAGGAAGAATACATTAATGAATAGGCATAAGTATATGCTAGCTACAACTTATACAAGAAGAGAGATGTGCTATATACCCATTATTTCTGCAAGAGAGTAGTAATGTCCAGCACATTTTCCCACAGTTCATGTGTGGCACCATGGTTAGTCATATCTGCCATGTTAATAGATTCCTTTTGCCACATTTACTGGAACAGTCTGATGTACTTGATCTTGAGTTCGGATTTCTGAGATGGCTTTCCTGTTATAGTTATGTAAACATTTATGGAGCAATTGGGAAGATGGGGTTCAGAGCACATTCTGGAGAGAGGGAGAGGGAGAAGAAGAAGGAGAGGGAGAGGGAGAGGGAGAAGGAGAGGGGGGGAGAGAGAAAGAGAGAGAGAGAGAGAGAGAGAGAGAGAGAGAGAGAGAGAGAGAGAGGCCAGTTCACAGGATTACATCTTCCCATTTTAGAATGAAGAAGACAATAGAAATGGTAATATTCTCATTCACATTCACTGTAACTTTTTATTTTTTTCCTCTTTCTTGACTTTTCATTGTGAGAGTTTTTAAACCATGGGAAGTCACTTGGAAATAAAAAGGAAGGCTTTGTTCTCTGTTGGAATGAAAGGGGACTGAAGAGCAGGAGAAATAAAGATATGTTTCCCAAGCATTCCTGAAGTGACAGGAGGAACGCTCTCTTGGGCTACCTCTGGCTCTCAGATATGAAACTTATTTCCCAACTGGGTAAGATTTAAGGAGAAAGACAAGCAGACATTGTTTGTGTGGGAAATTCAAAGCATTAAAAAATATCCCTGGAGTCTACCTTGACTGTGAATGCAATCTTATCAGTTTAGTAAGCACATAAAATAAAAAGGGTCATGCAGAAAAGGTATTTAGAAATATTTCCAAGTCAGTGCGGGGAGGGGAGTGGGGAGAATTCTTATTTTTCTACTGACTTATAGGAGGCTATGAACTGGAGTGATGCTGTACAAAACCCTAAAAGACAGACAGACAATCAGTGTTCTGACTCTGAAGACTGTTTAACTTAAGGATGTATTTATTCATTTACCGAGCATTTACTGAGGACCACTCAGAGCAGGCATTGTTCCTGTCCCTGGGGTTTCTCAGAGAAAAAAGACTGACCCATCTTTGCTCTCATGGACTGTGTGTTACAGCTGGTGGCAAGTCCTGTAAGTGTGACCAATAAGCCACATGTGGGCCGACCTGCCAAGACATCTTGGAGCCCTCAATAGGGGCCAAACAGTAAATGAGCTTTGCAGAAGTTTCCTTGAGCTATATGTTGTCACTATCTTTCCTTATCTCTGTCTACATGGGTTACCGAATCCCGCCACAAAAGAAATGTTTGTGACAACCACATAGTTGAACTCCTTAGGTCAGGTCTCAGACCTTACAGAGGATTTAGGTAAACACCAACTTCTCTCACATTATGCCCTGCAGTGAGCGAGTACCAAGAATGACAGCAACACCCAGTGATTTAGAATTCCTGGGAAAGGGGATGTCGGGATCATGGACATTTCTGGTTGAGAACTAGTACTCATCTCTGCCTCGTAATGTGTGTAAGAACAACCCTCTCTTCTTATTCTATCGTGTTATGGTTATGGCGTTTGTACAGCTTCCTGGCTCTTGGGAGACAATTCAGATGTTCCCAATAGTTGGAGCAGACAGTATTGGCCAGCCACCCCACAGCCACATGTGCCTCTGCTCTGTTAATAGAGGTGGCTCTGTGTCCAGCCCCAGACACTAACTCATAATGGGCTGTACGAATTCAATTCTGCCTCACAAGAGCAGTGATTCTCTCCTAGAGCAGTGGTTCCCAACCTTTTTTTGGTCATGCCCCACCTAAGCATCTCTAAAATCCTGATGCCCCTCCTATGACATATAACTCTTACTATTCAAAAAGTGAACTATTTATGTGGAGGAAGCCTAAAAGGCCATTAACTTTATCTAAAAAAGCTTCCAAAAGAACATGGCATCCATAAAAGAGAAAAATAAAAGAACAAAAGGACAGTTGAAGTACTGAAGAAGAAATCACTAAGACATTGTTTAAATAATAATAATAATAATAACAACAACAATATGAAGTAATATAAAAAATAGCAAATAAAGTTTCAAAACAGGTGTACCGGATACTAATGCAGATTATTTTCAATAGAGGGGTTACACATATGTTGATATATATGTGATTTGATATGTATGCTATTTTGTTGTATTGACAACAAGCTTCAAAACTTCATATGTCAAATTTTCTGAATATGTTAACATCATAGATATTTTTATGCTTAAAAATGTCAAATTTCATGCCAAAAAATAGCATTTGCAGGAAGTTTTAATTCATTACTTTATTTTGAAGAAAACTGCTGCTGAATACTTCAGGGAGATTATGGTGAACATATTCCATCTTAAGATACTTGTGAATGCTGGTTTAAAGTCTTAAAAGTGATGATTTCGATGTGAAAGACAAAGAACGTCCAGGTCAACAGAAAAAAGTTTGAAGACCAACAATTACAAGCATTATTGAATGAGAATTCATGTCAAACTCAAAAACAACTTGCAGAAAGATTAAATGTTGCTCATCAAAAAGTTTCCAAACATTTGCAAGCAATGGGAAAGATTTTAAAGGAAGGAAAATGGGTGCCACATCAACTGAATGAAAGACAAATGGAAAACCAAAATGTCATCAGTAAAATGTTGTTTCAACAGCACAAAAGAAAGTCTTTTTTGCATCGAATTGTGACTGGTGATGAAAAGTGGATTTGAGAATCCCAAGTGCACAAAATCATAGGTTGACCCATAAGCACTATTAACCGGTTAATAATCTGCATTACTAACTGGTAAATGGTAATTCTGCATTATTAGTCAGTTGGTGATAAAATTACATTATTAACCAGTAAATGGTAAATCCACATTACTAACCAGTTGGTAATAAATCCACATTTTTAACTAGTAAATGCTAAATCTGCATTATTAACTGGTTGGTGATAAATCTGCATTATTAACCAGTTAATAGCGCTAGATACACATTTCCTCCATCTTTCAGGTAATTTGTGGATATTATCCAATAGAACTTTTCTTGTTTTGAGGCAAACCATTCAGAGACCAAATTTCCCACTTCTTCGTGCATTTTGAAGTGCTGCTCAGAAAGTGCGTATGCCATCCACCAAAACAAGTGGTAATCTGAAGGAGCAAGGTCTGGTGAATATAGCAGGTGGGTTGATACTTCCCAGGCAAGATCTTTTAACATGTCTTTAACTGATTTTGAAGTATGTGATGGTGCATTATCATGAATCAAAATTACTTTGCCATGTCTTCTGGCCCATTCTTGATGTTTCATGATCAAAGCATGGGTTCAAATTGATTATTTGTTGTTGGTAGCTATCAGTATTAATGGTTTCACCTGGCTTTAGAAACTCATAATACACCACACCTTCCTGATCCCACAAAACGCAGAGTATTGTCTTCTTTCTGAAGCAATTTGGCCTTTCAGTCGATGTTGATGGTTGACCTGAATCAACCCATGATTTTGTACATTTGGGATTCTCAAAATACATCCACTTTTCATTGACAGTCACAATTCAATGCAAAAAAGACTTTTTTTTTTCGTGCCGTTGAAGCAACATTTTACTGATGACTTTTCGGTTTTCCATTTGTCTTTCATTCAGTTGATGTGGTACCCATTTTCCTTCCTTTAAAATCTTTCCCATTGCTTGCAAATGTTTGGAAACTTTTTGATGAGCAATGTTTAATCTTTCTGCAAGTTGTTTTTGAGTTTGACATGAATTCTCGTTCAATAATGCTTGTAATTGTTGGTCTTCAAACTTTTTTCTGTTGACCTGGATATTCTTTGTCTTTCACATCAAAATCATCACTTTTAAAGAGTTTAAACCAGCACTCACAAGTATCTTGAGATGGAATATGTTCACCATAAGCTTCCTGAAGTATTCAGTAGCAGTTTTCTTCAAAATAGAGTAATAAATTAAAACTTTCCACAAATGCTCTTTTTTTTTCTTGGCACAAAATTCGATATTTTTAAGCACAAAAATATCTATGATGTTAACATAGATATTTGACATATGAAATTTTGAAGTTTGTTGTCAATACAACAAATCAGCATACATATCAAATCGCATATATATCAACATATATGTAACTCCATCTATTGAAAAAAATCTGCATTAGTAAGCAGTACACCTTATATATTTATATACTGTATATGAGACCATAAAAATTGCAAAACATTCACTGTTAATAACTCATTCTCAAATTGCTCCCCTTACAAATCAAATTGCTACCTGTGGGGCATGTGCTCCATGTTGGGAACCACTGGTCTAGGGTTAGGCATATTATCCAATTCTGGAAAATGAAACATAAGTTGACACTTAATGGGGAGTTGTCAGGATGGGTTTTCCTGCCTGATATGAAAGAGACCTGAGCAGGGACTCTCTCCTCTTGAGTGAAGTTGAGAAGGTTCTATGTGAAAAACTGATCTTTGGAGGTGCTGCAGCCTTTTCATGACCTTGAGGAAACATTATTGAGTGGAAGAATGTCAGAGATGTTGAACAGTTGAACTAACCCTGTAATTATCTGACTCTGGACTTTTTATAAAAAATTACTCTGGCCCTATCATGTCATCCAGTGGTAGTCTGATTTTATAACCTAAAGCACTCTGATTGATACAGTAGTAAAAGGTATGGATATTAAAAACAGATATATTTACATTGGCATTCCAGATTCACTGCTAATAGGCTTTTGGGCATTGCATATACTAGTAAGTTGTTGAGTCTTTCTGTGCCTTGGTTTCTTTATCTTTAAAAATGGGGCAATAATAACTCATAGATTAGTTGAGAGCACTAAATGAGATGATACTTTTTAGATACAGATAGCACTCAATAACTATTCACCAAATGGTAGCTAGTGTAGTTATCATTGCTTCTGTGTTAAGTCTTAAAAAAATGCCCAAGGATGTGGGCAGAACTGGAATTTGCTGAGGCATTGGTGATGGGAGCAATGTCAGCTAGGGGAATGAGAGAGGGAGAGTGAGGATGTTGATTCCTTCCCAAAGTCACAGGTTCATCACACTGCCTGGTCATTCTGAAGGTGCAGTTGTAGAAGTATCAGTCAGGAGATTTGGTAGATAGCGACCCACAAGAAGATAAGGAGGGAGAGAGTGTAAGAGAGTGAAGGAACCATAGAAGAGAGTGTAGACATGTGGTGTGTGTGTGTGTATGAGTTAGGGACAGTTAGATTCTGCAGGTGCTCCAAGGGGCTGCCAAACTGGGCAGTCTTTGATATCGGAGCCCCACGCACAAAGTGGACACTTCTGGGTGACAAGTGTGGGCACAGAGACCATGCCATCTTGAGAAACAGAGCTGCTTGAGACTAGGATCCTGGCCACAGCACCACCAAGCCGTCTCAGATGCAAACCAGGACCCTGCAGCCACTGAGGACAGAGAACTGCAACCACAGCTTTAGACCAACAGACAATAAGAATCCAGACTTCCTGACTGCAGATTTCTGTAAGTTAAAGAGCCTATCCCCCTCTCCACAGGATCATGGATAGACCCACCCCTCATTCAGGCCGCAGCACCCCTATGGGAATTTGAGCCTGCACATGTATAGGGACTGGAATCTGCTCCCCGCAACGCAATCGGGTGACCAAACCTGAAGCCATGTAGGGCGGCAGTGCCACCTGACTTCAATTCTGGGCAAGAGCACAAGGAAGTCTATTTTCTGCAGTGCACATGGAAATCTGTTTTCCACAGCACACACAGAAGTCTGTTTTCTGCAGTGCAGGCATGCCACAGTGCTACTGTGCAACCCAGTCCCCCATGGTGACCGGGATCCAGATTCTTCCATCAAGAGGCAGCATTGAGCACCACTGATTTGACTCAGTTTTTCACTGTGTGTGCCAGGGACCCCTGACTCACAGCACATTCACACTAAGAGCTAGTGACTCCAATTCTTGGTGCATGTGCACATGGGGGCCCTGATTCTCAGTGAGAAGCCGCATGAGGCAACAGAGACTCTGATACTAGATTCTTGGTGCAGACACAGGGAAACTCTGACTCCTGGCACATGCCAGAGGACTCATTTTCAGCATACATCAACAGCGCAGAGCAGGCGGGATCATGATACTAGGTGCACACACAAGACCACACTGAATGCTGGTAACACTGACCGTGGGTGAGCCTGTTTCCCACCAATCCATGGAAGCCACATGTCCTAGTGTCAGAGCACTTCAGTGACACTTGGGTGGTGCGAAACTCCCATGGCACACTGCCCAGGTCTACACAACTTGAAGTTTGAACCTTATGTTGATAGTCAGAATGGGGAGACAACACAATCCCCAGAGGGAAAAAAATGAAGAGTCACCCAGAAAGAAAATTAGTGAAATTGAGGCATGCAACATGACCGAAAAAGAATTCAGAGTGATGGTTGAGGAATTCATACATAGAATGGATGAGAAAATCAACAACCTATGCAAACATCAAGAAGAAATGAAAAGTGATATAGCTACAATGAAAAACACCATGGAACATTTCAACAGTAAACTAGAAGAAGCAGAGGACTGAATTAGTGAGTTAGAAGATCAGGTACAGAAACAAGCCCAATCTGAACAGCAACTGGAGAGAAAAAAAATGAAAATCAGGAGGAAAGTGTAAGGGAGCTTTGAGACAACATGAAATGAATTAAGATATGTATGATAGGGCTGCCAGAAGGACAAAAAGAACAGCAAA
>PVJN01021387.1:18115-34810 GCA_004026805.1 Lasiurus borealis | reverse complement strand
AATCTGTGCCCACCGCCATCTACTGCTTCCTGCGCTGCATGGAGCCCGACCCCGAGATCCCCTCCACCTTCAATAGCCTCCAAAGGACTCTCATCTATTCCATCTCACTTGGTGGGGACACAGACACCATCGCCACCATGGCCGGGGCCATTGCCGGCGCCTACTATGGGATGGAACAGGTGCCAGAAAGCTGGCAGCAAAGCTGCGAGGGCTATGAGGAGACCGACATCCTGGCCCAGAGCCTGCACCGGGTCTTCCAGAAGAGTCTGTGAGGGCCCCAGCTGCTGGGGCTCCACCATGTCCAGTGGGGCCAGCGACAGCTCGGGCCGGAAACCCTGCATCTCTTTGGGCTTTGCCTCCTGCCTCAGTGTTCCTGCAGTGTGGGCGCAGGCACCGCGGGGGCTGGGCTCCCGGGGGAGGGCCCTGGATTGGGGAGTGAGGGACTGGGGCCCTCCTCGTGCGGGTTTCTGGCTTGCTGCGGAGCCTGGGGCACCCCTGGCGCCTCAGACACGAGGAAGCAGGGAGGCTTATTGGCGGGACGTGTGGCGTTTTCCTTATTATCTAGGACGTGGAGCGGGGAGAAAAGGGCCTGCAGCAGCATCCATCCTCCTTGTTGGAATTCAGTCAGTTTGCTGGAAAGCTTGTCTTTGATTGGGAGGACTGAGAGCCGCAGGTTTCCGTGGATCCAGGAGACAGGCACTTGAATCTATCTAATCTCCAAACACACTTGGCCCTGGGCTGTCTCCGGCCTGTTAACAGCTTCCAGCGGAAGCCACGGAGCAATAAACAGTTTTCGGTAAATCCCACCAGATTCCTCTGTGTCTCCTCGGCCCTGAATGCATTCTCCCCCCACCTTGACCTTTACCGTCTAGTGCCTCTCTGGGCTGTGCTCTCCTCGGCGCTAGGACCCCAAGGCCACGAGCTGCTGGGGCGTCAAGACAAATTCCTGCAGTGCCGTTCACCCAGGAAGGGCAGCGCGATCATGGTGTGTGCCGTTTCCTGGTGGAGATGCTGAGGGACCCAGGCAGGGGCAGAAACAAGGCAGGTTTTCTTGCTCTCAGAGCCTGACTTCATAGGTTGCTCCCAGAGAGGCCCAGCCTCCCAGCCAGGCCAAAAACTAGAGGGGGAAGCGGAGGGTTTCCAGCCTGGACTGCCAGCCTGTGGGCGGGGAAGGCGCCTCGTCCCAGGTGCTCTAGGTGGACTGGAAGCTGTGCTCATCTGCCTCCCGGGCCCCAGACCCAGGCCTCGCCTGTTAGGGAGTTCGGCACACTCTCCATTTCAAAGAAAGGAAGGTTGGGAGGGAGGAGACCCCTCCATTCAACATCCGGGACATTCTCTGAGCGCCCGCCCCCGGGGAGAGGGGCATGCCCTCTGCAGCTAGCCCGAGGTTCCAGGACTGCCGGGTGGGTCTGCTCTCAGCCAAGAGTGTTCTGCCAGGCTGGGCAAACCACAGAACTTCGCAGGGCATGCATTGGTCTCAGATAGGCCCTCTCAGTCCCCACAGCTTGGGACAGGTGCTTTCTGTCCAGGACAGCTCCGCGGGCCCTGCTGGAAGCACTGGGCCTGGCATGAGCCCCGCCCCCCAGAGCAAAGAGTCATGATTTCATTCATAATTTGTATCAGATGCTGAAACTTGGCCCTTGGGGTCCGGAGCCAGCTGTCATGCTCCACTACCCCTGAGAGCTTGCAGGAATGTTCCAGGGAAACTTGATTCATCTCCCCCAGCCCCTGCTTGCTTTGGTTTCTGAAAATGCTTCTTGGCGTCCACTTGTGGCAGAGCCTGGGCAGTCTGAGAGCGTGGAGTGTTTCCGCTGTGGGGACAGAAACCAGGCTGGCAGCTCCCCGAGGGCACAGAGCAAGCCCCTGCTGCCCGGGGGAATCCAGGCTGAGGCCCCGCTGCGTCAATGCCAGTCTCCGCACGCGCCGTTCCACACAACAGGTTTTATTGAGGCCGTGTCAACACAGTCCATACCGCTCGCTGATTTTCTTTTCAAAAAGAAGTCCCGTTTTTCTTTGATTCCCCAGTGCAATTTTTTTCTGAATCTTCTGTGACACAGGGCACTTACTAGGTATGCAGAGAACTAAGCTGTTTCTACCAGGTTAGCAGTGAAACTACTAATGGAAAATATTTAAACCTTAACCTTAAAAGGAGCGAGGAATCAGAATATAAAAATGCACAATGCCGTTTTCGTTGTTAAAACCTGACATCCTTTATCAAAGCTAGCCAGTTAAGTAGACAGCACCTGGGATGTAACATTTCGAAGCACCGGCCACCCCTTCCAGAGGCTTCAGGAGTGACTTTTAGCAGAAACTCTCTTGTGAAACAGCCTACATGGCTCCCCCCATGTCCTCCTTCGAGCCCTGGTTCTCACTGGGAGCTGATGGATTGCTGCCCAGGGGAGCCCTCCCCAACGGGTCAGGCGGTGGTGGGGCTGTGACCCAGGAAGGGGCTGAGCCAAAGGCCTCCCAAGTACGACGGTTTGAGACAGCGCCACTGTGAACCCCTACCAAAACCTGTTCTTAAAGTGTCATCTGGACAGATCGGTTTTCCTTTTCCTTTTGGAAGTTAGCGTGAGCAGTCAAACGGTCTGCTGTGTTGGGAGACGTTGGGAAGAGGACGGGCGGAGGGGCCTGCGGGAGCCACAGCTCAGCGAGGAAAAAGCAGCAGCCGCCCTCCATTCTCCTCTCTCTGGCCTGGCCGCCGAGCAGTGTGACCAGGTCCCATGGCTGACCCAGGCTCACACTGGGCCCAGAGCGTTGGGGGGCTGGCTGGGGGAGGGCTGATGGAGCGGCCCCAGGCCACGGGGAGAGCGGCTATCCTTGCATGGGCAAGTGTCCACCTTCCCTGCCCCCAGCACGAACCCCAGCTTTATCCACTCAGCTCGCGAAGTAGGCGCCGAGGGGAGGGGAGGGAAGGGAGGGGACCCAGCCTGTTTCCTGCAGGGGCACTCTGATTGGGGAAAAGGGCAGGAACAGCCAGAGCCAGCTCATTCCAAAGGGGCCTGTTGGCACCTCTTTTCCCAGAGCCTCAGCCTCCTGGGCCCTAATCCTGCTTAGAACAGGAAATTGGAACCAGAGGTGGGAAGAGAGGAAGCCCCCCCAGATTAACCCCTTTAGTAGACACACATACATGTGGTTTTTATTAAGGGAAAGCAGGCGGAGTCTTCCTGCCTGAGCTTGTGTGCACCTTGTTCTGAGGGCTAAGTGAGAGGGTGTGCTTTGGGGGTCACTTAGGTTGTGGGGGGAGGTGGCAAGGATCCCTTATAATTTTGTGAGAAAATCAGCCCTCTCCCCAGGAGGTTGAAAGGGCTGCCTGTGCCCCTCCCTGCGGCCTGGGCAGCTGCCCTCTGGCTGAGCAGAGCCAGAGCCGGTGGGGGCAGCCCAGGAGACGGAAAGGCATGTGAAGGCTTGCCATCCTGCCCCAGCCCCACGCCCCGGCCCCTCACAAACCACCCTTCCCCATGGCTGCGGCTGGCACCATGAGAGGGGGGTGTTCCTTCCCAGGAGCCTGCAGAAGGGGCCACACACCTCTACATGTCTGATGCCACAGCATCACCCCTGGGATTGCAGGCCTGGCCGGGGGTCCACATGGCCCCCTCCTTCCCTGACCCCTGGAAGGAAAGAAACCCTTCAGGGGACCCACTGACATAGGCTGGAGGTCCCAGGGCGCGGGAAGAGCCCCAGCCAATCACAGAGCGGCCATGCCCCTTTCCTTGAGCAGTGCCATCTGGGGGCCAGCAGGAAGGGCAGGGCTGGGAATACGTCCCCCCCAGGGGAGGCATGGGGAGCTCCGTCCCCGCAGCTCTGACGCACAGAGAAGCAGCGTTTCACCACCTAGGACAGCCCAGGACTCGGGGGGGGGGGCAGGGTCTCCCACGGCCGGACCCAGTGCCCCGGGGCCTCGCCTGCAGGCCAGGCAGGGCAGAGACGGGGTCCCCACCCCAACACTGCACAGACACTGCGGGGAGAGGAAAACTCAGGCCGGCTTCTTCCAGAAACAGCCTCAGCCTGCACGGAGGGAGAAACCAAGTCCGTCTCCTCGGGCCACGGCCACGGCCTCGGCCACAGCCTGGCCGCCTCTGTTCCCACCTCTGTCCAGCCTTCGGTTCTTTTCTTTAAATGCAGGTTCTTGTAACTGAGAAGTTCTCTCTAGCACTAAGGAGGAGGAGGCCGGGGCAGCGGGGCCCCGAGGGTTATGTGGGGCAGAGCAGGAACCCTGAAAAGGAGGAGTGGATGTACTCGGTGGAGTAGAGGCCGTTGGCCTGGTCCGAGGGCATCTGCACCCACACCTGGTCGTTGGGCCGCAGCTGGAGCACGGCGCCGCCCGAAGCCTGGTCCAGGTAGCCTTTCTTGTACTCGTCGTAGGTGTAGGTGGCGGGCACGTTGTTCTTGTACAGGGCCACCCACACGCTGGTGCCCTTGACGTGCACGTGGTAGGCGAAGTAGTAGACGCCGCCCACCGGGCAGGTGAAGATGCCCGTGGCCGGGTTGTAGCCGCTGTGGCCGTTGTAGAGAGTCCGGTCGAACCTCACGGGCATGCCGGAGGCGGGGAAGGGCGAGGTGAGCACCGCGGTGAAGGCCGGCGTGGCGTGGGCCGACAGCTCCCCCAGCCCGAACTGCGGCTTGCCGCCCTTGCCCAGCACGGCGCCCTCCACGCCCCCGTTGGGCAGGTGCAGGCCCGCGATGCCAGTCTCGTCGAAGGCCCCCGGGGCGCCGGGGGGGCCGGGAGGCCCTGGAGGCCCGGGAGGGCCGGTGAGTCCTGGGGAACCGGGGACCCCAGGGGGGCCGGTGGGCCCCGCCACGCCCGGTTCCCCCGCTTTCCCCTCCCCGGGGGCCCCTGGCAGGCCCGGCTCCCCCTTTAAGCCTGGCAGGCCCTGGGGCCCGATCGGGCCGGCGGGGCCCTGCAGTCCCGGGATTCCTGAGGGGCCTCTCAGGCCGGGCTGCCCGGGGAGCCCCAAGTCACCCTTCTGTCCCAGGGCCCCTGCCGCCCCTGGCCCCCCGGGGCGGCCCGTGAAACCCTGTTCGCCCTTGGGCCCGGTCGGTCCAGGGGGTCCGTGGGTCCCTGGGAGCCCCCTCTCTCCCGGGAGCCCCGGTTTCCCCGCCAGGCCATTGGGCCCCTGGTCACCCCGGATGCCAGGCAGTCCTGGGGGTCCTCCAGGCCCTACCTCCCCCTTAGGCCCAGGGAGCCCGCGTCTTCCAGGGAGCCCTGCAGACCCCGGAAGTCCAGGGGGACCCCCGAGGCCTTGTGGGCCCTGTTCCCCTGGCTCCCCATCCTCCCCTGGCTCACCCCTGTCCCCCAAGAGCCCTGGGACCCCAGCTTGGCCCTTGTCCCCCTTGAGGCCTGGCAGTCCCGGCATCCCGTAGCCAGTGGGGCCGATCAGACCAGGGGGGCCCCGGGTCCCCGGTTCCCCTTTGGCCCCTGCTGGGCCCTGAGGCCCTGGCACTCCTGCTGACCCTGGGATCCCCACACCGTCCATCCCAGGGGGCCCTTTGGGGCCCAAATCCCCCGGCTCCCCCCTGGGCCCTGGCACCCCGGGAGGGCCAGAGGCGCCCTTATCTCCGGGGGCCCCAGGAAGCCCATCCAAACCCGGTTTGCCCAAGCCGGCCGGACCCGGGAGGCCGGGGGGCCCGGGGGCCCCGCCCTGCCCTGGCGCCCCAGGCAACCCTGGTTGGCCCACCCCGTTATCCCCCTTGAGACCTCGATCACCCGGAGGCCCAGGTTCCCCCTGGGGCCCTGGCTCCCCCCCAAACCCTGGCGGCCCTGGGACCCCCTGCGGGCCTGGTTTCCCAGGAACAGCAATGCCTGAGGGCCCAGGGAGGCCGGGGGGACCCGGGGGGCCTCGGAGGCCCTGGTCCCCCCGGAGCCCTGGCTCCCCCCGGAGCCCTGGCTGCCCCGGCGGCCCAGCCTTGCCCGGGAGCCCCGGGGGGCCCGCCTTGCCCATGCGGGAGAAGCCAGGGGGGCCGGCCGGCCCAGGCTGCCCGTGCAGCCCCGGCTTCCCAGTGCCGGGTTTGCCTGGGAAGCCAGGAGGGCCGGGGGGCCCCCGAGGCCCCGGTTTTCCAGGGGGGCCGGGCTCTCCTTTCAGATCCATCGGCAGCAGCGGCAGAGGCATCTCTGCGAGAAAGAGAGAGAGAAGGTGCCGTCAGGGGCCTGGTCGGAGGGGACCTGGGACTCTTCTACCCACTCCCCCACCCCAGCATGGAGGGCACGGGGGCAGACAAGGCTCTGTATCCGTTCGTGAAGACCACGCCCTGCTCCCCCCGTCCCTGCTCGGACAGAAGATGGAGTTTCAGGGGGTCCAGTGGCAATCTTGGGGGCATCCAGGTTTCCTCCCCAGAGCTCCTAGCATCCAACCTTATCCCGGTTGGGAGCCTCTCATTCTTGCATGCACTAGAGTGGAATGGCCGCCAGGTGGCGCCAGCAGCCCTCGGTAGAGCCGGGCGGAGCAGGACCCCCCCCCCAAAAAACAACCCCCCACACCTCCTCTGCCACAGACCCTCGCTGCCCGCCAGGCCCTCGAGGGTGGGCGGCCCTGGGCCAGCATCAGAGAGTGGATGTGGGCTCTTTGGTGGTGATTGACGGGCTGTGAGCTGGGGCGGAGCGGGCGGAGGTGCCTGGGAGCAGCCTGAGCTGGAGGTGGGGAGCAGGAGCTGGGGGGGCGCAGGTGTCGGAGGCCCGCCCTGCGCTGTGCAGCGCGTGGGGAGGTACTCACCCAGGTACTGGCCCTTGCCCTCGCGGAAGGGCGGCCCCATGGGTCCTTTGTGCATGGGCTGCACGTACTTCACCGGCGCGTACCCCGCGGCCCCTCCGGCCCCGCCGCCGGTGGCCGCCCGCGGCCCGCACCCCAGCACCAGCAGCAGCAGCAGCGGCGGCCGCACCGACGAGGGCGTCAGAGCCCGCCGCATGGCGTCCGCGGGGGAGCTGCAGGGGGGAACCGAGAGGGGCCATCATGCCAGCAGCCCCGGGGGGGTTGGCACCAGGCGCAGGGGCTCACCCAAAGCTCAGAAGTCAGAGATGATTCCCAACGTCTGGGAGTCTGCACGGGTTACCTCCTAAGCCTCCTTAAGCCAGCCCTGTTCTCCATCCCCATCTCTGCTGGACCACAGCCTGCCCCACCAGCCACTCTGCAGCCAGACCCTTCCAGAGGGCGACACCCTTTGAGGGTGATAGCACCCACCCGCTGCCCTTTGCTGGGCCCGCGCTCTGCCAGGCCCTGGGAGGAACGCTCCAGAGATGGGAACACCAGCCCCCCACACTTCAGACAAGGTATTACCTTGTCATCTGCCTTTTCCAGATAACAAAACTCAAGCAAAGGCCTCTGCCAGCAGAACGGGATCTGCCTTAGATCTGTCTGCCTTCACAGGACGTTGGTGCCCAACTGGGGCTCGCCCCTGCCCTCAGGATCAAGTCCATGTGCTTCGTAAGGCATTCAAAGCCTTTTCCCTCCCCCAAGAGGGGGATTTTTTAAAATATATATATTTTATTGATTTTTTACAGAGAAGAAGGGAGAGAGATAGAAAGTCAGAAACATCGATGAGAGAGAGACATCGATCAGCCGCCTCCTGCACGCCCCAGAGTGGAGATGTGCCTGCAAGCAAGGTACATGCCCCCGACCGGAATCGAACCTGGGCCCTTTCAGTCCGCAAGCAGACGCTCTATCCACTGAGTCAAACCGGTCTCGGCGAGGGGGATTTTTAATGATAAGCCATGATTTCCTATTGAATACGTAATATAGTACAATTAACAATAACATAACATTTACACTTCTAACTTTCAGAATCACCCTGATCAATATACAAAGCTTTATTTTCCCAGTTTCTGGGAGAATAGTGTTTTATTTCAACAGTATTCTTCTCATATGCAAAACAGTTTCTCAAAATAGGGCATTGATGATTAACATTTCATACAGCTTCCTGTATGCAAAAGAAACGGACTACTAAAAATCCAAACCATATAAGGACCTGGCAGAGCCACATCCTTCTGGAGCACTTGAAAACCTACACGGAGCAGGAACTGCCTAATTCATGCATGGGTGGGGTCCCTAGCCTGGCCAGTGATCAGGGATGATCAAGTTCCCCACCTCCACCCCGCCTTCCCTTGCTGCCCACATCCACTGCCACCCACCCCCAGTTCCCCATCCCAGCCTGGGGGCCCAGCCCTGATTGGGCGATCAGGACCTGCTAGGGGGAGAGAGAAGGGGAGGAACCGGGAGATTGACGAGCAGTCCACATTGCCAATCGAACCTGCGGGCTGGGGATGGCTCCTGTGTTGAGCATCTGCCCCCTGGTGGTCAGTGCACATCATAGCGACAGGTCGTTCCTGTCATTCTGTTATAATGGTCACTTAAGCTTGTGTGTGTATGTGTGTGTGTGTGTGTGTGTGTGTGTGTGTGTGTGTAATTTCAGAGAGGAAGGGAGTGGGAGAGGGAGCTAGAAACTTCAATGATGAGAGAGAATCACCCATCAGCTACCTCCTGCACACTCCAAAGTGGGGATAGAGCCCATAATCCCGGGCATGTGCTCTGACTGGGAACTGAACCTGTGACCTCCTGGTTCGTAGGTTGATGCTCAACCACTGAGCCACACTGGCCAGGCAGACTTATTCTTAAATAGATAGCAACACATCTATATATGAAACCCTAATATGCAAATAGATCAAACAGCGAAACAACCAGAAAACCTGATCAGCTATGACATGTGCTGATCACCAGGGTGTGTGCGCAGAACATGGTGGGTGCCAGCCGCAGCGGGATGGTGGAGCAGAGGAGTGGGGCACCAGACCAAGGCAGGTCCCACCAGGCGCTTGCACCTGCTGCCGGCGCCAGCCCCAATCACTTTGCACCATCAGGGGGCACAAGCTGGGCCAGTGCTGTCAGCACGTGGGAGCGGTGGCGGTGGGAACAGGGCTGCTGGCAGACCAGGCAGGGTGGGGGAGCCATGGGGAGAGGGGCCGGGTGGGCAGGGAGGAGGAGCCAAGACCCACCCCTGTGCCCACTGCAGTCGTGGAACCCACAGTTCCTTTCAAGGTGCATAAATTTGTGCACTGAGACCCTAGTATACCAATATCATCCCTACTATAGAGACACACCAAACCAATGTACAAGTCCTTTGCGGGAGAAACTCAGAAACCATCTAGTTTTCCCGTGTTACAATCATTGAAATGAAAATGACCGTATTTGCCAAAACGTTGCGGACTGAAAGGTCCCAGGTTTGATTCTGGTCAAGGGCATGTACCTTGGTTGCAGGCACATCCCCAGTAGGGGGCGTGCAAGAGGCAGCTGATTGATGTCTCTCATTGATGTTTCTTTTTTTTTTTTAATATATTTTATTGACTTTTTACAGAGAGAAAGGGAGAGAGATAGAAAGTCAGAAACATCGATGAGAGAGAGACATTGATCAGCTGCCTCCTGCACGCCCCACAGTGGAGATGTGCCCACAAGCAAGGCACATGCCCCCGACCAGAATCAAACCTGGGACCTTTCAGTCCGCAAGGCGACGCTCTATCCACTGAGCCAAACCGGTCTCAGCTCATCAATGTTTTTAACTCTCTATCCCTCTCCCTTCATCTCTGTAAAAAACCAATAAAATGTATTTAAAAAATTAGAAAATGACCATATTTATGGAACCATGTAATGTGGCACTGTCTTTACATGAGGCAGATGGAAATATAACTCATTGGCTAGAAATACTTTTGAAATAAATCTACTTTCACTAATATATAGGTACTTAATTAAAAATGCATCTTTCTGGCTTAGTTTCCTCAAGAAAGTGGGATATAAAGGCCTTATAAACCTAACCTGTGCCTGTGTCTCCAGCCCTGCCACCGACTGCGCCTTCTCTACTCCTCCCTCCCCAGCCCTCCGCTCTAACAGCACAGAACTCCTTCCGGCTCTCAGACACCAGGCAGCCTCACTCCTCCAGGCCTTTGCACCTGCTGTTTCTCCGCCTGCAATGTTCTTCCCCTCTCCTACTCCTCCTTCGGCCAGGGGAAGCTGACACCTTTTTCTCCACAAAGTCAACCCCTCACTCCTTTTTGTCCCGACCTGACTCTGTCACAGCCTTCGGCTGCGCTCTGGGTGGGGAGAAGCGAGGGCTCTAGATCGGGGCCACCAGCCTGAGTCCTCCTCCTATCAGCGGAGGGAGCCTGGCTAGAGCGGTCCACTCTGCAAACCTGTTTCCTTATCTGTGAAAAGGCGTAATGTGTCCACACAGAATGCTGTGCTGAATGTTCACAGCAACATTATTCATTTCAGCCATGAAGTGGAAATAACACAGATGTGCCTCAGCTGATGACTGGGCCAAGAGTGGTATAGCCAGACAATGAAAAGAAACGAAGTACTGATACCATGCTACAATACAGATGAATCTTGAAAGTATTATGCTAATATCAGTCACAACATCGTATCATATCATTTCATTTATATGGAGTGTCCAAAAGAGGAAAATCTATGGAGCTAGAAAGGAAATTACTGGTTGCCTAGGGTAGGGGTAGGAAGTTATGAGGAGAGACTACTAACCGATACAGGGCTTCTATCAGGGATGATAAAAATGTTCTAGAATTGATTTTAGTGATGGTTATATACCTGAGTGTATACACACACACACACACACACACACACACACATATGCATGTATATATATATATATATATGTATTGATTTCAGAGAGGAAGGAAGAGGGAGAGAGAATAGAAACATCAGTGATGAAAGAATTCTCAGTTGGCTTTCTCCCGCACGCCCCACAACTGGGGATCTAGCTCGCAACCCAGGCATGTGCCCTTGACTGTGGGACCCTTCAGTCCGCAGGCAGACGCTCTATCCACTGAGCCAAACCGGCTAGGGCATAAATATATTTATAAAAGCCATTGAATCATACACATTAAATGGGTCAGTTATATAATACATGAATCATATCCCAATAAAGATTTCTTTAAACAGCTAACAATCTGCTTCTGGCTGCTGTGCTGATAGAAATACTGTCTGCCTCACGGCGAGCACCCACCAATATTTGAATGGGGGACTATGTGGCACTTTGCACCCAAGGCAAGTCCCATTTCCCCTCAAAGGTCTGCTCTGGGCTCCTCTCACCCACCCAGGGGTCTCTGGGTACCAATGCCTGGCCTCCAGGGGGCTCAGGGGAAGGGGAAGGGGATGCCTGTGGGGAGCAGAACCTTCCTAGTAACTGGGTGCGTCTGGGCCTGCAGTCCCATGTTCCTCTAAACTCAGTCCCATTCAGAGCTTTGCAGGCATGCGTGGCGGGCTCTGGAGAAGATTGGGGAGCTGCCAACCCAGCTCTGGGTTCAAATCCCAGCTCTGGATTCAAATCCCAGCTCTGTAACCTTGGGCAGGTCACACCACCTCCCTGAGCCTTTGCCCAGTAGTGATCCTACCACTGGCGGGGCTCCCCACGCGCCAGACCAAGCAGGCTTCGTTCAATGGGGTCCTCTCGGGGACCCCCAGCCCCGGGGCTCATGCATGCATGTCCTCATTTCACAGAACTGAGGCAGACGCTTAGGCTGCACGAGCCTTGCCAGGGCCCGTGACGGGGAAGGTGTGAGAGCTGAGGCCTCATCCAGAGCCCGCCTTCTCAGCACAGGCCCTGCTCTAACTGGACGCCGTGTGGTGGACGCCACGTGATGGACGCCCGCACTCACGGGCTGACCGTGCAGGCCTGGCCTTCGGGTCCTGCAGATGGAGGCGCTGGCCAGGCACGGCCTAACATTTTACTTCCCTGCGGTCAGCCAGCAAACATGCTGGCACCGTTCGGAGATGAGGACAATGGAGGCAATCAGGAGCTAACCCGGCAGTCTGAGCCCTGAGCCCGGCCCCTGACCCCTCACCACCCACCTCTCCTGAGCAGGAAAAGGGCCTCGCACACGGGCGCCTGCGCTGCGGGCCGCAGAGGCAAAGGGGGAGCAGTGCTCACGCTCCCAGGACCAGGATGTTCTGCCTGGTGCCTGGCTGGGGTGGAGGAGCAGGTGGCAGGGCAGGGGATGCAGCAGAAGGCAGGGGAGGGGCGGGAGCCGTCGGGCCTGAGTGGGCCCGAGGCCCAGGTCATGGCACCACCAAAGGAGGACCCGGGACAGTCCTGGCTCGAGGGACGGAAGCCAAGGCCTCGCTGGGAGCGGGAGTGACTGAGAGGACAGGCTGCCTCTGGCTCAGCGGGGAGGACTGTGGGGGACACAGGCAGGCATTTGCCAAAGGAAGAGCCTAATCTAGTTGAGTGGGCACAGGGACCCCTATGAGCTCCCTACCTTTCTTTCTTTCTTTCTTTCTTTCTTTCTTTCTTTCTTTCTTTCTTTTTTAATATATTTCATTGATTTTTTACAGAGAGGAAGGGAGAGAGACAGAAAGTCAGAAACATCGATGAGAGAGAGACATTGATCAGCCACCTCCTGCACGCCCCACACTGGAGATGTGCCCGCAACCAAGGTACATGACCCTGACCGGAATTGAAACTGGGACCTTTCAGTCCGCAGGCCGACGCTCTATCCACTGAGCCAAATGCTCCCTACCTTTCATTCCTCCTGGCCATAGGGCTCTCCAGGCAGGTCCCCGCCCCGCCCCCGTGGCCCCCTGAACTCGCCCCACCCCACCTCCCCAGCAGGTGCTTCCTCTGGAGCCCAAAGTGCCTTTGGGGGGGGCGGAATGGCAGCTCCTATGGAGACCTCCTGCCGGCACGGCACCGGCCTAGGCACGTCATGTTCAGGAGAAGATTCCAGTCCCACCGGGTCCCTGGGCGCGGGGGGGTAGGGGGGGGCTGTTATCCCATTTCTGTGCACGAGGAGCCAGGGCTGGAGAAGCGGCGATGTCTGGAGTGGGAGGCAGATTTGAACCGAGGCCGCCGGGAACCTGAGCTCTTAACCGCACTGCGACATCCTGCCGGGAGGGCGGCGGGAGGAGGGAGCGGCCGGAGCGAAAGCCAGACAGAGAAGCAAACGGAGGGAGAGAGAGTCGCCTGTGGGTTGGAGGGGAGAGGACTCGGCTCTTAGCGGCAAGGCTGGCATGTGCCAGTCCGGGTGGGGCTGGGGGTGGGAGCGAGAGCCTGGCCGGAGAAGGGGTGTGAGCTTGTTTCAGAGGCGGCAGAGAAATGATGCCTGGGGATGGGACACCGCAGCGGCCAGTGGGACAGACGACCCCACCGCCAGCCACCATCAGAGCCAGGGTGCTGGGCACCTCTGTGCCCCCCTTTCCTCCCCTCCCCCCGGGTCTTCTCACGGCCTCCCCTCCTCCACACACACCCAGACTCCCGGAGGCTCTGCCTCTGGTGCGGTTCTGGCCCCTGTGGCTCCACGCACACCTCCGACTTATTCCTGGAGGTCGGGGAACCTGCTGGATCCCTCCTGGACTCCACTTATGCCTGCGGGTCCCGTCTCAGTTCTTATGTCTCTTTTGAGTCCTCTACTCTCTCTACCCTCCACACCCCCTCGCCCCCCAACGCTGTGCCGACTTGGCTGGCAAACAGGGCTGCTCAACAAATGTCTGATGAGCTCAATTCACATCAATTTCAAAGATCACGCCAATGGCTCTTAGTCCCTTCTTCAGGCTGCACAGACCTGGTCACACACACCCTCCCCCTCGCCCCAGGCCAGAGGGGAGAGGCCAGGACATCCCCACGGCCTCAGTCAAAGAGCATCAGCTGGGAGCAGCCGGCCCAGGCAGCAGAGGTGCAAAGGAAGAAATGCTTCATCCCCCAGTGCCTGGTTCCTTCAGGGAGGCATGGTGGGAGGGCCTTGAGGCTCCAGTCTGGTTCTGCTGTGTGACCTTGGGCGAGCCGTCGCCCTCTCTGGTCACCTCTTCGGAAGAAAGGCAGGCGCCAGGGCAGTTGGGAAGGGGCTGGGCCAGCAGGGGCACGAGGTGGGGTGCACAGGAGACGCTGATTCAGGGGATTGAGTGGTGGCGGCGGCAGGGTGGACGCGGTGTTTGGACAGCTGCAAGTCCTTAACGGGGATTTCCCCCCTTTTCAACAAATCCCCATAAAACAGCATTTTGTCCAAGTCAGCGTTTTGTGGCAGCCTGGCCTCCTCCCGGCCGGCCAAGGAGGCTGGCTGGGAGCGAGCAGTGCTCTGGGGGTCTGTCAACCAAGGCGGGAGGACTAGGCCCCGGGCAGGAAGAAGTGGCATGAATGCAGCCCCTCCCCTCCCCAACCACACGTGCAAGCACACACGCACACACGCACACACATACACACGCACACGCACACGGGCAGCTGCCGGAGTGGACCGGGCACCAGTGAGCTGCGACCCTCTCCTCCAGTCTCCTCAGGGGGTCCTGTCCCCCAGCAGAGGGGCCCAGGTGACCCTCTGGAATTCCGAGGCCGCACAGTCCCTACCCCATTCCACAGATGAGCTCTCACAAGGTCCCGATGATAAAAGGGGTCCCGGGGAGGGGCTCCCCGGGGACTGGGCAGAGGTGTGGCTGCTGTGGCCCTGGCAGCCCCCTCCTGGGTGGGCGGACGGAGCACAGTCCTGCGCGGGTCCTGCGGCTCCCAGCCCGGGACCCCAGACGGGCAGGCGGCTGCAGCCGAGGGAACAGTGGGGAGCGCTCAGGCAGCCCCAGGGCCTGGCCAAACCACAGGTATGTTATGAGACGCTTCCTGTTGTGGAGACATTTCTGCGGGATCCGATCGGCGGCCCCGCTCGCTCCCCGGTGCCTCCTGTCTCCCTGCGCTCCCAGCCCCGCTCTCTGCTCTCTCCCTGGTCTCTGCCCCTGACCGATTGCTCTCTGTGTCTGTCTCTGTCCCTCTCCACCCCGGTCTCTGCCACCTCCTCAGGTGAATAGCATTTCCTGCTCAGTCTCTCCCTCTCAGGGGTCCATCCTGGGAGTCCCTAAGGCCCTCCTAGGTCCTGGCAGCCCCCCGGACTCCCCTTCAAGCACAGCTACCTACCAGCTGGGTGATCAAGTGAATTAACCTCTCGGGACCTCAGGGTCCTCATCTGTGAAAGGATTAACTGAGACGATCGGAGCCGGCAGCACCCCTGGGTGCTGCCCTGTGCTGCTACCCTGATGGCCAGGAAGTTCTATCTTCAGTCTAACCTCGGTTCCTCCTGCTGTAAAGCAACATCCCCTCCCACCCTTCCAAAACTCAGGCGACTTGCTGCCAAAGGCCAGAACCTTGTGGACGTTCCCTAAAGTCACCTTTCTGGCCTCCTAGCCTTTTCTCAGACTACTCCTGAGATGAAGCTGACCAGGGTCACGTGGCCTGCTCAGGGCCGGGATGGAATTATGGATCGTGGAGAGAAACAGAGACACTGCCCTCCTTGCCCACTGGGCGTGATGCCCACCCACAAATGCCTAACTGGGCAGCTCCAGACTCCTCCAGGGTTCCTGAGCCCCCGACACCCGCCCTCTCTCCCAGCTTGGGAAATCGGAGAGCCTTTTCCCACCCTGCTTGACCGAGTCTCCGCTGAAGGTCTTGTCTCCTGCCCAGGCCCCTCCAAACCTCCTCCTCAGGGGCCACTCGCTGTCCAGGGTGCCTCCCTCCGGGCCCGTCTCCTGCCCTCCAGCCCGTGTCCGCACAGGCCTACCTCCTCCCCCGGCCCCCAGCCGCCCTCCTCTCTCTCCCGCCCTTCGCAGCCGAGCTTCTTGCAAGGCCTGTCTTACCCCTCAGTCCCGCTGTGGCTCACTCCCACCCTCTGGTCCTGGTGCTTCCTTCTCCCCAACACGAATTCACCCGGGACCCTGCTCCCCTCCCTCCTGGGAAGGTTCCTCCTGGAATTCCCATCTGCCTCCACGCAGCCCCAGGCTGGCCCGAGGGGCTGGCTCCGGCCTCCTCTCTCCCATCTCCATGTTCCTGCTGCACTTGCAGCTCACACCCATCCCCCCACCAGGGACTCCCTGTGGAATTCTGAGGCCGCACAATCCCCGCTCTGTCTGGGCTGCCCCACAAGTGCCCAGTCCAGAAACCCGGAGGTCACTTCTGACCTTCCTTCCTTGCCCGGCAGTAAGGAGGCCCTTCAGCCCAGCGGTTCTCAACCTGTGGGTCTCGACCCTTTTGGGGGGTCGAACAACACTTTCACAGGGGTCGCCTAAGACCATTGGAAAACACAGATAGGATTCATAACAGTTGCAAAATTACAGTTATGAAGTAGCAACAAAAATAATTTTATGGTTGGGGGTCGCCATAACATGAGGAACTGTATTAAAGGGTCGCAGCATTAGAAAGGTTGAGAACCACTGCTCTAGCCTATGTACTGCCTTAGCATGTACATGCCTCCTCCTCCAAATAGCTTTCCCTGCCTCCCTCAGGTAAAACCTTCTCCTCCTAGGCATCTCTCCCCACAACCCCATCTCATCTCTGACTGGGCTTGGCACACAGTAGGTGCTCAATACAGTAGGTGCACACAGTAGGTGCTCTGGCTTTAGACCTCTTTAGCGCCATCAGAAAAGGCCACTCTCCCTCCTGCCAACTCAGGCCCCACTCACTGCCTTTCCTGGGTGTCCTTGTACGGGAGCCAACAGTATGTGACAGCCCCCTTCCTTCACCCTCAACTCCCCCATCCAACCTGTCTCCCCCACTTCTCTCACTTCCGTCCCTTGTCCTCCTCCCCGCCCGCCGTCTCTGCCTGAAGATAGACCTTGCACTCTCCCAACATGCGGCCCAGAGCCTGCACGTCCCCGCCGCTCCACAAAGATGTGTCCAGTGAAATGGCTCCGTCCTCGCCTGGCCTGTCACAGCACCTGTCTCCCACCCCCCACC
>PVJN01021387.1:0-18015 GCA_004026805.1 Lasiurus borealis | reverse complement strand
TACGTCAATTGGTTGCTTCCCACATGTCCCCCAGACCAGGGCCAGGGGTCAAACCTGCAACCCAGGCACATGCCCTTGACCAGGAATTGAACCCCGTGACCCCTCAGTGTGCGGGCCAGTGCTCTAACCACTGAGGCACAGTGGCCTGGGCGCCTCAGGCAGTTTTTTGAAATGCAGGATCTTAAACACCTGCACCCTCAGGGGTCCTGGTTCAGTGGGTGTGGAGCAGGGCCCAACGTTGGCACCTCTAACAAGCTCTGGCCCCGCTCTGCCAGGGCCCTCCCCTGCTCCAGATTCCCAGTGGCTGTCTGACACCAGCACAGTAAATCCCCTGTTACTCTCCTGTGGCTTCCTGGAGGAGGACGCAGCCTTTAAACGCTGTAGGATGTGAATCAATTAAAATGGGAGGCAGGGCTGAAACCAGTTTGGCTCAGTGGACAGAGCGTCGGCCTGTGGACTAAGAGGTCCCGGGTTCGATTCCGGTCAAGGGCATGTATCCTGGTTGCAGGCACATCTCCCAAGGGGGGCGTGCAGGAGGCGGTTGATCGATGTCTCTCTCATCGATGTTTCTAACTCTCTATCCTTCTCCCTTCCTCTCTAAAAAATCAATAAAATATATTAAATTATTTTTAAATGGGAGGCGGGTAAAAAGGGTGGGGAGAGACTGATGGTGAGCCCCCACAAAGCCCTGAGATCACGATGGGGTGAGGGGAGGGGACCCACTAACAGTTATGTGTAAGGGAGCCTCGTGGGTGGGTGTCACGGCCACCTGTGTCCCTTCCTTCCATCTCTGTCCCTAAATCCGGGTCCACCGGCCTGTGGTCAGACTTCTCTTGGTGGGTCTGGCCTCCTACCTCTGTGCACCGTCCCATTTATCTGCTGGCCTCTGTGGCCCTGCTTGTCCCTCTCTGTCCTCTCCTATGTGCTCAGATCCCTGTCGGAGTTCCAGGCTCTGCAAATCCCGAGCTGTCGGTCACTTGCTGGGACCCTCGGGAAGACACCATCCACAGCCCCGATGCTCATGCCGCCTTCAGTCTGTGTCTGACCTGCTGACGACCCCGGGGCCGCCCCACAAGTCTGCATGGGAGCTGTGGGCCCAGTGCCCACGAGCCGCGCTCTCAGTCCCACGGGATCAGTAGGAGACTCTGACCCCCTCAGATCTCAACGGGCAGGCGTGAGGGCTGCTCCAAAGCCAAAGAGCCGTCTGGAATGCGGGAGCTGGCTGGGGCGGGGGCAGCAGGCTGGGCCAGGGCTGCCTGGGGCCACCTCATCACCCAGAGTTCTTAGCTCTGGGAAGGTGGTGGGACAGGAGGGCCTCCCCACCAGGCTTCCACCAAGAGTCCCAATGTCCTCGCCTCCCTCACCCCAAGGGACCTCACTTTGGGAAGCTGCATTGGAAGAACAGGCTTGAAGGACAGGTCAGAGTTCAACAGGCCCCGAGGGATGACGGTGGAACTTTTGAAACTGAGAGCAGAGCAAACGCTGGGCAAGGAGCCTGGGGCTGGGGCATGTCTGGGTGGGTGGGTGTACACGAGGCAGAGAACCTATGGGTCAGGGACTGGAGAGAGACTTTGGCTGGAGATAAAACAGGGCTTCACTGGCAGGGCTCCTGCCGCCTGGAGGGGGGCCATGGACTCGCCCTGGGGGAAACATCCACGTTTCGGGGGTGAGAGGAACCCACTGCACCGAGCCCCAGCATCCGGATAGCCACACACTCCAAACTTCACAGAGTGTCTTTGTACCCGCCTGCCTGCCTTCGCCTGCATGTTCTCCCCGGATTGCCCTTTCTGTCTCTCTCCTCCAGGCAGACATGTTAGTCTTCATTTAAGGTCCAGTTCAAATGCCTCCTCCTCCAAATAGCTTTCCCTGCCTCCCTCAGGTAAAACCTTCTCCTCCTAGGCATCTCTCACCACACCCCCATCTCATCTCTGACTGGGCTTGACACACAGTAGGTGCTCAATACAGTAGGTGCACACAATAGGTGCTCTGGCTGTAGACCTCTAACCACCCACCTCCCACTTCCAGCCAAGCCTGCAGGGTGGCCGCTCCCAGGGCCCCCTTTTCTTTGTGGCTCTTCCAGAGGACTCAGCTCTGGGCTGGACCTCCCTCCCCACGGGCAACTACACTGAGTGGCCAGATTATCGTGATCTCTGAACGCATACCAATCTGGCCACCCAGTGTGTGTGTGTGTGTGTGTGTGTGTGTTAGAGGCCTGGTGCATGAATTCAGGCATGTGTGGAGTCCTGCCAGCCTGGCCAGGAGGAGGGGACATGGGCGGTTGGTTGACCTGCCTGCTGGTCGAACTCCTGGAGGTCGAGGGGACAATTTGCCTATTAGCCTTTTATTATATAGAATATACTGAGTGGCCAGATTATTATGCGTTCAGAGATCATAATAATCTGGCCACTCCCCTAACCAGTTTGGCTCAGTGGATAGAGCATCAGCCTGAGAACTGAAAGGTCCCAGGTTTGATTTCAGTCAAGGGCATGTACCTTGGTTGTGGGCACATCCCCAATAGAAGGTGTACAGGAGGCAGCTGATCGATGTTTCACTCCCATCCATGTTTCTAACTCTCTCTCTCTCTTCCTCTTGGTAAAACATCAATAAAATATGTTTTATAAAAATAATAATCTGGCCGCTCAGCGTAGGTCTACCACGTGCATCCCTAGCCTCTTCCCATCTCTGAGACTAGACATCCAACTAACTCCCCTGGGGAGGAGCATCTTAGGGCAACTGAGTGACCAGGGCGGTAGGAAGAACTAGATGGGGCAGATGAACCGGAAGAGGCCCAGCAGTGGTCAGGACCAGGGCAGCAACGGATCCTCAGGAGGCTGCCAGGGCACTGGCCCTTCCCCTACCCAGGCTCCGGCCTCAGCTGGTGCCATCACCCACTTCCCAGCAGAGACCCCCGCGTTTCTGACCCGGCCCGGACATTGAAAGGTCCCCCCAGGCCCAGCCACCTCCCAGGCCCCAGGCCAGGCCAGGCAGGGCCTCTTCGCTGCCAACCCCTCGCCTTCTGGTTCACATTTGCAGCCTTTTCCGGAGCGCCACCCGCCGCCCGCTGCCTCCCCACGCCTGCCAAAATTCCTGGGCCTTCGTGGCTTCCCCACGCGGTGGCGGCAGCGGCGGCGGCGGCCGGGCAGGGAAGGGGCCCGGCAGGAGCCCAGCCAGGCCACTGCACTGGGGCAGGCCAAGCAAACACAGGCCCACGCCAAGGAGCCGGGGAGAAATAGTTCACAAATGAGAAAAAGCTGCTTCCGAGTTGGGCCGAGATTTTAAAGCCCGGGCCGCAGGGAGCTGAGGTCACCTGCAGGAGGGGCTGCCCGCTGGACAGGCCGGGCTGGGAGGGGCTCCCGCGCAGCAGGAGGGAGCCGGCTCCGGTGGCAGCAGCCAGCCAGCCATGGCCTCATCCGCCGGGGATGTTCCTGCTGGGTGCCCCCAATCTAGCTTACCTTTCAGGGTGAGGGGCCTCTGAGGTCCCAGCAGAGGCGAGGCCTGAGGACGAAAGAGAGAAACAGTGAGGGAGGTGCCGGGGCTGGGAAGCCTTCTGCCCTAGCTCACAGCCACCGCAGCGCCTGCCATGGGCTTCGTACCAGCAGCCCCTGCTGGAACATTGGCCCCGACCTCGGGCTCTCTCCGCAGGAAGCCAGGAGGTGACTCCCTCCATTCATTTCGGGCACGCTCTGCCGTGTCCACAGGGGGCCTGGCCTTGACTCGATGGAGTTCCTCCCGTCCCAGGCCCAGGCCCAGGCCCAGGCGTGAGAAGCCCCTTCTGGGTGCCAGCGTTCATGCCGGAGAAATCCCTACTGGGTATCAGGCCTTGGGCTGGGGTGCCCCTCCGCAAGCTATAGGGTTCCTGCCTGGAGAAGAGCTCCTGCTGCATGGGGGACCCCAGGCTGGGCTTTGGGACACAGAAATGGCCCCGCCCCCGGCCCTGTCCTGCCCTCATTGAGCCGGAAGCGTCACACAAGTGGCAGAGGTCTCTGGGCTGTGAGGACACAGAGCAGGGAGCCTTGCCTCCTCCCCTTGGAGTTTCCCCAGAAGGTTCATGGGGAAGGGACACTGGAGCTGGGTCTTGCAGGGTGAGTCGGGGCCTGAAAGGCAGACAAAGTAAGAAAAGAAATTCCTGGCAGTGGGAGGAGGCTGCTTGGCAGACACGGGGAAGATCCCGAAGTGCAGTGGGGTTGAAAGGACCAGCAGGAGCCGGGAAAGATGGCGCATCCCACTGAGGAGCCCTGAATGTCATGCTCGCATTCCCAGGGAAGGCAACGGGGAGCCATGGAAGGTTGTGGAGCAGGGAGGTGACACAGGCAGGACCCTGAATGGCCAGGGCCCCGTGTCTGCCTCCATCAACCACCATGCCAGGTGGTGGCAATCCCTCGTCCAGGTCACACAGCCGTCCACGGGGGAGCTGAGGCTGCAGGCCCGGGCCAGGTGTAACTCTTGGGTGGACGGGGAGGGAACCCGCAGCCTGCCCACCTGGCAGAAGACCTACTGGCCGCGTCACTCTCTCCCTCAGCTGCTCGCTCGCCTCTGCCTGCTCCCATGGAAACTCTGACATCCTGGCCCCGGCTCTCACTGCACAAGCAGCCAGAGGCTAGAGCCAGCGGCACCGAGGCCTTCCCTCCAGCTCAGTTGATCCTGCCTCCGTCCCCACCGCTCGCTCTGAACACCGTGACCCCACAGGTGGGTCTGAGGGCCCAGTCTCGCTGCTGGAGCGAAGTGGGAGGTCCCACTGACCAGCTGAACCCCAGCATCTCCGCCCCCACCCCCGCCCCACCTTGAGGCTTGGGGAGGAAAAGTGACATGTTGGGTCTGGATGTTTAGGGATAAACTCGGATTTAACTGCGTGAAGACAAGGAGAGGCGATCAGTCCAGGCCGTGGAAACAGCATGTGTGAGGGTTTGGAGGGGTGAAGGGTCAGGATGGAAATAAAAAAATAAGTAAATGAACTCACTAAACATAGCGGGCATTTACTGTGCAGCTGCTACACGCCACGCACTGTCCCGAGCTCTCTCGGGGATGATCTCATCGATCCCTGTAGCAGCCCGGTGAAGTAGTTGCTGTGTCTCCCCTTTAAACAGAGGGGGACAGCGAGGCACAGAGAGGCGAAGTAACTGGCCCAGGCTCACACCGCTCACAAGGGGTGGAGTCCGGCTCTGAACCTGGGCTGCTGGCTGACTGCAAAGCTTGGGCTGTTCGCTTCTCCACTCTCCTAGGGGATCTGAGGCGAGAAGGGCTGGCGGGGGTCGGCCTGAGAAATGCCTTGAATATCAGGATGAGAGAGCCGGGGCCCTCGCTTAAAGCTGGCTCCCCACCCCCTCCACCCGCGTGAGCCCTTTAAATCCCAAGTAACATTATGTACCAGCCGCAGCACTGGGCACGCTCCGGGCGTCCTCCACGGCACTCTCCGCTACCGGTGAGCGGCAGGAAGTGCCATCCTCCTTTCCTGAGGATCAGGTGGCCTCCATTCTCCAAGATTACAGGACTCGGAAGCACTGCGGCTTGCCCAGCCCCCAACATGGCCAAACCTGTGCCCTCTGGCTTCCTGGAGACCTAAGCTCCAGGCCCTTCTCCCGGCTTCTCCACCGCCACCGGCGCTGCCAGGGGCAACATGGCCCTCGAGGCCGGGAACAGCTCCCATTGAGGGCTTTAGGTGACCAAGGCTCCCTCCCCGGTGCCACACAGTAGGCAGCCGGGGCGGTTGGTGTGCCGGGGCAGTGCCCGAGCCAACTTCAATGGGTCTCTGTTCTTCACCCCCAGCCCAGCCGCCTTCCCTAATCCCCTCCGTGAGCCTCTCCCCTGGCGATATCACCTCCTTGCACAGAGCCTGCCACCAGCTAAACTCCAGGCCAGATGGGGGTGGGACAGTCTGCACCCCCAGCCCCACCGGCTTCTAAGAGCTGCAGGGGCTCCCCGGGAGGACGGCCAGTGTACCCCAATCCCGCCTCCTCCTCCCAGCTTTCCAAGCTGAGGTGCTGATGGCCCTGAGGAGAAGAGTCGCCTCTGCCAGAGACGGGCTCAGGGGAGAAGTCCCCACTTTCTGAGCCTCTACCTGGAGCAGGCCCTGGGCTGTCTGAAATCACACGATGGGTTAAGAGCCCAGCTTCCTGCGTTCGGCTCCCAGCCCCACCTCTAACGAGGAGCACGTGACCTCCCTGGTCTAGGCCTCGGCTTCTCAGAGCATTTGTGAGGATTAAAGGAGTTAATTTCATACGGGGAACTTCCAGCCGCGCTTGACAGAAAGGAGCAGTTAATAACCGTCCGCTAGCATTATATTACTACATTACCACGACCCCTCCCGCAGCCCCGTGAGGTTAGAGTATAACCCCGCTTTTACCGCTGAAGAAACCGAGGCTGGGGGAGAAGTCACCCCAGAGTTCGCCCCGCTAGCCGGCGGTGGGCGGCCCCAGGGTTCGGACCCAAGCTGTGAGTCCAACAGATGACCCACAGATCGTGGGGACAGCCTCCCAGCTTCCTGCCTCCCCCGCAGGTGCTCCCCCACCCACACCCCTGCTACCCCTGCTCTCGCTGCAGGAGGGCGCTGTGCATTCCTGGCTAAGCGGGGGGATTTGCTGTGCTCCCGGAACTATGAGAAGAATGTTCGCCACGAGCTGAGCCGTGTCGCCTGTCAGAGGGCACATGTCCTGAAGGGCTCGCACAGAGCTGCTGGGCGCCAGGAGCAGCCACAGAGGGAGGAAGGACAGAGAACCTCTGGGCACTGAGGGCTGTGATGTTTGGATGTGGGGAGACCTCCTGCGGCCTTTCAGGAGAGGAGAAGCGTCCCCTCCACACCACCCTCCCCGCTGCTCCTCAGCCCAGGCTCCAAGGAGAGCCAGGACGGCCCCACCGGCCCACCTCACAGGCGGGTGATGGAGACCCAGAGAGTCACACGAAGGCGACCAGGGCCCTAGCCTCCCAGAGGCTGCCCCTCCCAGGGTCCCGTGGGACAGGCCTCGCCCTCATTGTCCTGGGCTCTCTCTGGGTCTGACCTTCTCGTGCCTGCTGCTCCCCCAATCCTCCTCCTGAGAGAAACCCCCTGTGCCCTGTGCATGCTCCACAGCCTGGCTTCCTTTCCTTCCCCTCACACTGGGCGGGGTGCAGGGACCCGGGGCTCCGTGGGAAGAGCGTGAGCTGCGCGTGCTCACAGACCTCAGCAAGGTGACCCTTGGCCGGTGATCGACCTCGGGGAGCCTCCACGTCCCTCCCTGTTAAACGGGTCAGCCAGCCCTGCAGCGCGGTTACAAGGACGAAAGGAGACAGGGACCTGGCACACAATAGGTGCCCCAGGAACTCTTGTTGGTCCCCTCCCGCAATGGGACAGAGAAGAACTGAAATTAAGGAACTTCAGGTGATAAGGTTCCTTCCACCCCAAGTGTTAAGGGGGGGCAGGCTCTGGGAGGAAGGGAGCCCGAAGCCAGGGTCCTGGACTCTGGTCTCAATCCTCCCTCTGGCTGCTGAGTGATCTCAGGCAAGTTCCTCTCTGAGTCTCTATAAGCCCATCCATGAGGCACCGCCCAATCCCACCCTCTTCTTCTGCCTTCCAAGAGCCAGGACGCTTAGCCCATCCAGGTTACATGGGGAGAGTCGCCTCCCACTTAAAAACTTTCCAAGTAGCCAAAACCGGTTTGGCTCAGTGGATAGATCGTGGGCCTGCAGACTGAAAGGTCCCAGGTTCGATTCCGGTCAAGGGCATGTAACTTGGCTGCGGGCACATCCCCAGTGGGGCACGTGCAAGAGGCAACTGATCCATGTCTCTCTTATCAATGTTTCTAACTCTCTATCCCTCTCCCTTTCTCTCTGTAAAAAATCAATAAAATATATTAAAAAAAAAAAAAACTTTCCAGGTCCCTCCCCAGGAACTCATCAGAGTGTTTAACACCCTGATCAGAAGTCTGGGTGAAAGGGCTGCACCCCGATCACTGCAGGCAAAATGACCCTAGATACAAGCAATAGCATTCCCATTTGGTCGTTGGGGAAACTGAGGCACAGGGTGGAAAGTCCCTTACCCAGGGTCACAGGAAAAGTAACCCCGGCCTGCCTGGCTCCCACGGCATCTCTTCCCCTCCCTGCATGTACTGCCTTCCCTCAAGGCCCACGGTCCACACACCACCACCCTGCAAATGCCTCTCTGTTGAAGGGGTCACCAAGAGCAGAGTCTGGGATTCCCTGTTGGAGGGTGACCTCCCTAGCTGATGCCTGGCAATCATGTGTACACACATGACCTTCTACTCCCACTTGGGCTTCTGTACATACCCCAGGCCTCCCAGACACTACTCCCCCACCCAACGCACGGCCACACTCAACTCTCAGGCTCTGCCATCCGTGCCTGCCCTTCCTCTGCCTCCTCTGGGGACAGACCACGCTCACCCCAGGCAGAGCTCCTGGCCTGTGCTCTGTTCATCCCGCCAGCCAGTCACTGAGGCCTGTCTAGTCTCTGTCCTTACTCTCCGTCTGTTTCTTCCTCTCATTCCCATGGCAACCACCCCTTCTCCCAGGATAATAGTCTCCTTGACTAGAAGATCCCCTTTTGTCCTGGACCCCCAAAGAAACCAGAGCGCTAGCCAGATTGTCCCGCTCTGCAGGTCACATCCTTTCTCCGGACAAGGCCTTGGGAAACCTGACCTCAAAGTACTTGTCGGTCCCTCTCACTCACTCCCCCGGCGGATAAGCCAACAGCAACTCACTGCCCCTGGGAGAACTCTGCAGCTTCCCACCTCCGCACCTTTGCACATGCTGTTCCCTCTGACGGAATGCCCTCCCCTTCCCCCTGGCCACCCCCTGCACCTGTCAAAGTTCTTATTCTTGAAAGCTCTCGCCAGCTGCTGCCTCTCTGACCACCCCTCCCACACCACTTCTTCCTGCCTGGTGTACCTGGACAGACAACCTTAGACACGGCTGCACCTCACTTGAGAGGTCACTGTGCCCCGTGTTCTTCCACCCCAACTTGCAAGTGCCTTGGGCCACAAACGGCACAGTTCATCTGAGGCCCCAGGGAAGCCCTAGGCCTGGCCCTGGAGGGTAGGGGTCTAGAGTGGGGGAGTAGCAGAGCAGGGAAATTGGGGTCCCGCTCCTGTCTGGTCTGGCTCAGGCCCGGGGCAGGGGTGGTCGTGGGGGTGCTCAGGCAGACGGCCCTGTTTGGTATCGTTCCCTTCTCTCTTGCTAGCAGATACAGTCGCTTCCATTTTTTCTTTCCCCTTGCTCTGAGCCCAAGAGCGGAAGCACCTATTTTCTCTGCGGTGGACGATGTGAAACCGGAGAGAGAGTCCCGGGGAGCGTGTCTGAGTGTGAGTGTGGGTGAGGGTACGTGTGTGTGTTGTCCTGTCTGAGTATGTCTGGCTGGGCTGGGCGGGCTGCTGTGAGTCGGTGGGAGTCTGGGTGTGTGCAGGCATGTGCACGTGGAGTGTGTTTCAGGGGAGCATGTTCCCGTGTGCGATTGTGTGTGACTGTCAGGGGGAGGGAGCGTAGCTGTGCATGACTGTGCGTGCCTGGTGTGTCCTCACTATTGTTGGGGGGTGATTATGTGTCCAAGGGTCTGGCGGTGTTCGCCAGCCCAGCAGGAGGCCCGTGGGGACTTCTGCCCCCTAACAGAGACCGCCGACTCCCCAGGGTGCCTCCTCACACCCACCTCCTCCCCTGGGCTCCGGACAGGGGGGATCCATTCCCAGAGAGGGACCCCAGGCTGCCCGCCCCTCCAGCCACCTCAGCCCCTCGGCCCCACACCTTCCATGTGCGCCCACAGTTCCTGGAAGGCGCAGGCTCTCCGAGTGGCCACCAAACAAGGCACAGGCCTAGCACCAGGCACCCTGGCACGCGGGCAGGCGGGCAGGCGGGCGGGAGGAAGGATGTGAGGGTTGCCAGGGTCCCCCTGAGGGAGGTCAGCAGCACTTCCGTGTCAGAAGCCTAGCCTGCTCTCACACACACTGAGGGTCTCACACACTTCCTGACACGCTCACTGAGAGCAGCCTGGCAGACACTCACCGTCCCCTGCGCCCCACAAGTGCACACACTGACAGGCTCATAGGCAGAAACACACACACGCACACACACACACACACACACAAGCAGACGCAGCGGGGCCTGCCTGTCCCCAGCTCACAGCTCACAGCTCCTGGGCTCCTAGGTCTGAACAGCAATTCTCCATCCAGGGACTCCTGGGGCCACTGTGTCTCCAGCCCCAAAAGACAGAGGACACACTGGGGAGGCTGTTTTGGGGCCCTGGGCCCCCAGTCCCAGGCCGCAGCCCCCTCACCCCTGCAAAGTGTGCCTGGGGCTGGGGGAGGCGCTGCGCCTCGGGCAGGAACATTCCGCAGAAACTGTGTCCCGCAGGGGGAGGTGCTGCCGGGACACCTGGGAGAGGAGGGACGCGGGGGGGACAGAAGCAGAAAGAGGAGAGAAACCACTGAGAGTGGAGAGCGGCCCGCAGACCAGCCAAGGCAGCGTGAAGGGGGGAGGGCCGAGGGGCGTCCTGCCCGCTGGAGGGCGCGCTAAGGGCGCACTGAGGCCCGCAGCCACCTCTCCCCCACCCACCTGGCCCGGGAGCTTTGTCACTCGGTGCTCAGGTGGGAAGGCGCCCGGAGGCGGGGTGACCTGCTCCGAGTCGCAGCGTCGGGGGGCCACCGGGTCGTCTGATGGTGGCGCCCCGCTCCTGGGAGGAGGAGGAGGGAGTGGGGCCGTGTCTGGGGTTCTGCCTGGGCGCCCCCTGAGGGGAAGGGGCGCGGGGAACCGGGGGGCTCGCTCATCCTGTCTCCCTCCGGTCCAGTCCCCACCCAGTGCGCACGGGGGCCAGCCCCGCCGTCCGGACAGCCGCGGGGCGCAGGGCTGGGGCTGACCCGGAGCCCCCCAGCCCCGCCGCGCCCCGGCCGCCGCGCCTTTACCTGCAGGGGGGCCGCCAGGCGCCGCTCCGGACGCGGGGGGCAGCCGGGCGCGCGGCTCCGCGGAGGGGCGTCGTCGGGGTCCGCGCCGGCGGGGCTCCGCGTCGCTCTGCCGGCCGCCCTCGCGGCTGCGGAGTGGGCGGGCGGGCGGGCGGTGGGGGGGTGGGGGAGGCCGGGGCGGCGGGAGGGGCGCGGCGGGGCGGGGCCTCCACCCGCCTCTTTCCACAGCCGCCGCCAAGGCCCGCGCCCCGCCCGGCCCTCGCACCCAGCGGCCCGACGTCAGCCGCGCTCCGAGACCGTCCGGAGACACCCCCGCCGCGCACCCCCGCCGCTCGCCCCGCCACCCTCACGCGCCCTGCGCCCGCGGGCCCCGACGGTGCGGGCTCGCAGTGCTGGGCGGGGCAGCCCCGGCGGTGGCCCATCGGGGAGCAGTCACAGCGGGCTCCCTGCAAAGGGTGACCTGGGCTGAGGGCGCAGGACCTTCCTGGGGGAACGGGGGAGGGTGGTGGTGCCTGGCACGTTGGGGTTCAGGGCGGCCAGCCTGTGCGCAGTGGGCAGGCAGGGGCTGGAGGTGCGGGGTGGTGGAGGCCAGGGGACGCGGCCAGGCTTCGCCTCCTCCAGGACAGTGGGAGCCACAGAAGACACCGTAGCAGCTCAGCTTTAGAGAGTGACCCCGACCAGCCAGCGTGGCTCAGTGGTTAGGCATCAACCCATGAACCAGGAGGTCACAGTTCGAGTCCCAGCCAGGGCCCATGCCCGGGTTTGGGGCTCCATCCCCAGTAGGGGGTGAGCAGGAGGCAGCTAAATCATGATTCTCTGTCATCATTGATGTTTCTACCTCTCTCTCCCTCTTCCTCTCCCTCTCTGAAGTCAATAAAAATATGTGTGTGTGTTTTGTTTTGTTTTGTTTTGTTTTTTAATATATTTTATTGATTTTTTACAGAGAGGAAGGGAGAGGGATAGAGAGTTAGAAACATCGATGAGAGAGAGACATCGATCAGCCACCTCCTGCATATCCCCTACTGGGGATGTGCCCGCAACCAAGGTTCATGCCCTTGACCGGAATCGAACCTGGGACTCTTCAGTCCCCAGGCCGACGCTCTATCCACTGAGGCAAACCGGTTTTGGCTGTGTGTGTGTTTTTTAAAGGAAAGAAAAGAAAGAGCCCCCTGGCTTCTGTGTGGGAGAAGATGGGGCTGCTGGAATAATCCTGACAGGTCCAGGGAGGCGGGGCCAGAGGGCGGGGTCAAGTGGGAGAGGAGTTAAGGGGGTGGAATGGGCAGGATTGGAACGTGGGGGTGAGGGACCTAGCAAAAGGGAGGTACAAGGACAGTGCCCAGGCTTCTGGTTGCAGTGGGGAAGGCGGACGGGGAGGAGGGTGCTCAGATGCGTTGAGTTGGAGGTGCCTGTGGGACTTGCATGTAGCCATGAGGGAAGGGAGACGTCTGGACTAGGGATAGGAATTTATGCTGCAAGATGGTGGCTGATGCCCTGGGGGCGATGCCAGGGCAGGAGGTGGGCCCCACCAACATTCAAAGGAGGAGGGTCAGCCGAGGCCGGTTTGGCTCAGGGGATAGAGCGTTGGCCTGCGGACTGAGGGGTCCCAGGTTCGGTTCCGGTCAAGGGCATGTGTCCTGGTTGCGGGCACATCCCCAGTAGGGGATATGCAGGAGGCAGCTGATGGATGTCTCTCTCTCATCGATGTTTCTAACTCTCTATCCCTCTCCCTTCCTCTCTGTAAAAAATCAATAAAATATATTAAAAAAAAAAAAAAGAAAAGAAAAGAAAGGAGGAGGGTCAGCAGAGCAGACGGAGAAGGTGCTGCCGGGAGGTGGGAGGAACCAGGAGACTAAAGCCTCAGAAGACAGAGGCAGACGACGCCAGGGCCAGGGAGGCCCCCAGGGTGAGGTGTCACAGAAGAGGTCCTTTGGGACCAGCAATTAGGAGCTGGTGGGAGGCAGGGGCAGGAGCCAGGCTCCAGGAGCCAGAGGAGCAGCCACAGGGCTGGATGTGAGGCAGTGAGTGCAGTGGGGGAGTCCAGAGGCACCGAGGCCAGGAGGGGGGGGGGGTGTTGGAGGGGGGGAGTGTGCACGCCCGCGCCACACGTCCAGAAAAGGAGCCGGGAAGGAAGGCCCAAGGCTGTTGTCTCTGGGTCTGGGCCTACCTCCATTGCCCTCCGAGGGCCTCCCACTTTGCTGTCCCCCTGCCAAGGTACACACCAGTCCCACCACTCCTCCGCGGGGCCTCTCACCCGCGCCCACCTCCAGAGCCGGCCCACTCCTGCCCCGCCGCTCAGACTGGGGGGAGAGAAAGGGGTCTTGGGTCTGGTCTCTTGGCCTGAGCCAGCCCAGAGGGACTGCAGGCAGCTAGGCTGGGGCACTGCCTGAGGAAGGGGAGGGACTGGCAGCCAGGTCTTAAGAGGACACTGGCTGGGGTGGAGATCCCAGCCCTCTGGTGTGGAAACCAGGCCCTGCAGGGAGTCCGATGGGGGCTGCATGTTCAGGGAGGGGCGGGACCCACGGCCAGAGACTGAAGGCTGATAGTGTGGGCTCCAAGTAGACGGCCCGGGCTTAAGTCCCAGAACCCACACTGCATGCCCTTGAACCAGTTACCTACCGCTGGAGCCTCAGTTTCGCATCTGGAAAGCTCTCTCGGGCGTGTTGTGAGGATTAAATCCATGAATCCACACAGAGCAATGGGCCCTGCGGCGAGCTGTTCTCAGGGAGGGACGGGGAGCTCAGTGAAGGGGAGGTGATGAGCAGGCAGGCAAGCCAGGGGTGCACTGTGTGAGGAGGGGGCTCCCGGGCTCCATACACACGGACACTCAAACATCCTCAGCCAGTCCCCCACGCCCTCAGTTCTCCTGACTCACTCCATAAATTTCCCTGAGGCCCCTGGCCTGATTCTAGGTGGTACACTCCCTCCTCGCCCCTCTCCACCCCGCCTCCATCCCCTACCTCCATCCCCTCCCTTGTCTTTCCCCAGCATAATGCCCTGCAGGGGCCGAGGGCTCCAGCTCCTTTTCCTTTCAACCAGCCTAGGAGGCCTGACCCATTGTCCTGTGGCCCAGTGGTCACTGGACCCTCCAGGTGAGCCCCGGCTGCCTATCCTCCCTCAGAGGCTGAGACACGTGCCCTGACCCTGCCTCCGCTGCCTCTGCAAACCTCCAGGCAGGAAATGAGTGTCCTGGAGCCAGCAGTCTGCAGCCTCTCCCACCCAGGCTTACCCCTGGGCTCAGCCAGCCCAGACTCCCAGTCAGGCTGCCCATCAGACGTGCCAGGGGCTTCTGCCACTGGTCTGTCTCTGGTGGGGCTTCTGCCTCTGGCGGGGTCTGAGTTTCAGGGGTGGGGTTGGTCTGTGGTTACCTGCTGTGTGGCCCTGGACCAGTTTCTGCATCTCTCTGGGCTTCAGCTCCCTCAGCCACAGGAACCAAAGACTGGCCAGAAAGGGTGTAAGGGCGGTACAAGGCTGAGAGCAGAGGGATCCCATGGGGAGGGGGTTAAGCCGCCTGAACCGGACGAGGCAGGCAACCTGCTCACGCAACCCCTGGCCGGGCCGGCCCCGGCACCTGCCCGGTGGTTCCGCGCCTGAACTGAGGAGTCAAGCCGACCAGGGTTTGGATCCGAGTTCTGTCTCTCTGTGGGCAAGTGACTTCCTTCCTCCAAACCTCAAATTCCTCCTCTCTAAACGGGGGATAATGAGAGTCCTTCCTGACAACAGCTGGACCGCGCAGGCTCTTACTGAGGCACTAGTGGGAGCACTTCACGTGAATTAATTCATTTCACACTCACCACCACCCTTTGGCATTGGTATTATTATTGTCCTCACTTCGCAGATGAGAAAACTGAGCACAGACAGGTTAACCGACTCGCCCTGTTCACACAGCCAGCAAGTGGGGGAGCTGGGAGTCGGGGCAGGCTGGCTCCCTTGTCATCCCTCTTCCCACAGGGCGATCAGGCCTTCTAGAAGAGACAGCAGCCGTAGTCGGGTTGGCTTGGTGGATGGAGCCTCGGCCTGTGGACTGAAGGGTCCTAGGTTTGATTGCAGGCTTAATCCCTGGCCGTGGTCAGGGCATGTGCAGGAGGCAACCAATTGATCACATTAATGTTTCTCTCTTCTGTCTCTCCCTTCCCTTCCACTCTAAAAATAAAAATTAAAAAAGGAGAAAATATCCTCAGATGAGGATTAACAACAACAACAAAAGAGACGGTGAATAGAAAGGGCTTAATACAAGACTGGCACATAGGAACGACTAAATAATTGTTATCACTGTTACCACAATCCTCCCATTCCTTCTCAATTTCTACCTTTGGAGTTTCTTTTTGATTTATTTATTTATTTATTTATTTTAAAATATATTTTATTGATTTTTTACAGAGAGGAAGTGAGAGGGATAGAGAGTTAGAAACATCAATGAGAGAGAGACATCGATTAGCTGCCTCCTGCACACCCCCTACTGGAGGTATGCCTGCAACCAAGGTACATGCCCTTGACCGGAATGGAACCTGGGACCCTTCTGTCCACAGGCTGATGCTCTATCCACTGAGCCAAACTGGTTTCAGCTGTTGTTGTTTTATTGATTTGAAAAAGGGAGGGAGGGAGAGAGAGAGAGAGAGAGAGAGATTTGCTGTTCCGCTTATTTATACATTTGTTGGTTGATTCTGTTTTGTGTCCTGACTGGAGATTGACCCCACAACCGCGGTGTATTGGGATAACCCTCTAACTAACTGAGCTACCTGGCTTTCAGCTTCTGTCTTGATCGATAGAAATAAGAGAACTCTGGGCTCCAGCCACCCGTCCCTGGGTTGGAGCTGGGGAGAGTCCGGATGGAACCTTCCTCTTGCCACCCTTCACCTGTCTAGCAAGCTGAGGGGAGGGAGAGGTGTGTGCACATGTGTGTGGCCAGGAGTGTGCAAACCCTTGGGGGACAGTGCTGACAAATTACTGCTCCACCGGGGCCTCGCTAATGCTGCACCCCCCATCCCCACCCCAGACTGCCACATCTGCGAGAGGACCCGACTCCTGGTTCAAGTCCTGGGAAGTCCTTCCCTCCAGCTAGCCCTCCTTCCTTCTCTATCGTCCCCAGAGGCCTCCCGTACAGGACCAGAGACATGAAGACTGCCTCCTGCAGCCCCCGCTCTCCTCACGTCCGCCCCAGGGGACCGCTCAGCCCCATCCTCAAAAATCCCAGTAATGCAGTAGAAAATTAAAGTTACCTTAAATAGTCTAATCTTATAACAACTTTGCTTCAATCAGTATCTAAATGTGACCACATGTGCCCAGACCACCCAGCAACCTGGCTGGTGGTTTGGGGGGTGGTAGAGGCCTCACGGGGGCAGAGGGGGGAGAGGTCTGCAGGTCATGGGTCCCTCCCTCTGCTTTCTCCTGACCTGTCCACGCTGAGCGGTCCTTCGCCTTCCTCACCTCTCCGGGCAGCCAGGAAGCATGGCCGGCCAGGGTGGAGTCCCACCCTCCCTCCTACACAGCTGGCTGAGAGCTGCTGAGACTCCACGGCAGGGAGATGCCAGGCCGGGCCCGGGGCGGGCAGCCTGCGTAGTCAGTCACACAAAGCTCCATACTCAGCGGGCTCGGTTTAACACTCTGCTGGGCCCACTTGAAATGTGTAATAATTCCTTTCATAGTAATTTTTGAACAAAGAGGCTCTGCATTTCCATTTTGCCCGGAGCCCCATAAATTATGTAGCTGGTCCCGGTGGAGGCCCGCATTGCCCACACACCCTCCCTCTCTGGCCCTCCGCACTCCACTCCCACACTCAATAAAAACGGAGTGGGGACCTACTTTGTGCTGGAAAGTAGCGGTAGGCAGTTGGGGATACGGTGATGAACAACACAGATGAGGCCCTGGTTTCACACAATTGCCGCCCGCACACACTCAGACACTCACAGTTTCACCAGACAGCTCCCCTGACAATAGTCATCGTCATCATAACGACCGGGTAAGGAACACGCAGCCCATGCCAGGAAATACACATACTTCATCGTGTTTCCTCCTCACAGCAGACAGCCAGGTAGGCATTCTGACCCCCATTTTCCGGATGGAAAAACTGAGGCTCTGAGTTCAAATCCGTTGTCCAGGGCCACATAACCCATAAGCAGCAGAGCCAGGACCTGCCCTGGTCTCTCATCGTCAACTTCTCCCCTCTTCCCCCCTCCCCACACACATTGCGTTCAGTGGCTTCCCCGGGACGGGAGCTGCCAGCCTCTCCATGCCCCGGCCCCCTGCACAGGGCTACATTTTTTATTAAATGAAAGAATCCAGACACAGACATACTTCCCAAGAAACAAAGGAAAGAGGCACACACTGAAACACATACAGAAAAATAAGTCTGTAACACATAGTGTACCGGATGAGAGGTGTCCTGGACTATTTGGATGCAAGTCCCGACTCTACTATGTATGAGGGGTGTTTCTGTTTTCTTCTCTGCAAAGGGAGAACAGGGACAGGGCTGTTGTGAGTACTGTGAGGAACGCAGGCGAAGTGCTTAGACTTCATTGCACAGTCACTCTCCCATAAACGTTAGCTGTTGCCGTGACTAGCATTGGTGCGCACTCACACGGGCTCTCAAGCCCATCACACCATCTTCCCAGCCCCCTCCTAGCTTAGCTCAGTCCTCGATGCCCTCATGGCTGACGGTCCCGGGGCCCCAGAGCCAGGAGGGCAGAGCAGCCGCTTCTCCCGGCATCCTTCATCCTCCAGGGCTTTACCTGGACCGGCTCATGTGTGTGGAGGGGAGCAGGGAGGCCTGGGCATGTGATGCTCCTCACCAGCTCTGGGGCTATCAGAGAAGGCTTCCTGGAGGAGGCCTACACCCAAGCCGGTTGAGCCAGGCTTAGCAGGAGGGTGTTGCCCTGTTCCTTGGCTCCCTCCACTGTTCCTCACAACACCCACCCCCCCACCCTGACCGCTGTGGCAGCGCCCTCTCTCCACCCCCTTCCCCACAGTAGAAACTTTCCTCTCCTCCTGCCAGAAGCGTAAATTGCCCCCAGGAATGCACTGCATCCCACAGCTCCCCTGGCAGTGGCCGGCTGCAGTCCTGGGGTCAGGCCTGGCCCTACATCAAAGGCTGGGGATCCATCACAGCGAGGCTCCTCGCCTGCTGCCACCTCCCCCGCCTCCCACC